>QJNZ01000668.1:20211-53235 GCA_004155055.1 Monosporascus sp. CRB-8-3
GCGTCCCGCGTGATAGCGTCCTTCGCTGACCCCTCCCCGAAACAGTGCCAGAGCCAGGCTCTCGATAGGTGATGATAGATGCGCGTTGGTCGTAAGTCGTCGTCTGTGTCGTTGCGTCGCCAGCTAGAGGAGCGTGTTTTATATTTCTCGAATGATTTCGGTTGTGGTTAGATATAATAGAGTTTTAGCACCTGCTGGTTCCGGAGGGGAGCCAGCAGTATCCTGTAGTATTGTCATATACCCCCATTCAGCCTCTGCTTGCACATAATTGAAGCCCACTCCCCTCCGCTATCGGTATATATTTTGAGCATCAGGCCCTATACATTTGTCGCGCTTAGAGAATACGTAGAGATTGGTGTCACGCGTCGTATTATATCACAGGCGACCGTGTATCCGCTGGGGCAGTAGACCTTGAAGCTGTAATGTTGTTAATTTGATAAGATATAGTTTAACTTTATACCTGTTGTGGCCTGGCCGGTGGTCCGCACAGGCAAGAGAACAGGTATCCATCGAGTTAATCATTGCTTCGTACAAAATGCGTATATGCATGAAACGCTCCTCTCCAACCCCTGATGCCCCTGATGATGCGTGTCACGTATATGTAGCGTTCCCGCCCTCATACTCCTTAACTCCCGCCAGCCTTTCCTTTATACAACAGTCCATCGCCGTAGATGTCCAGAGGGCTTCGTGGTAGCACCACGATCCAAGACGGCAAACCGCGTCCTGACCAGCCGGACGGAGCTTGGACACGAGCATGCGGCATGCCTGCGCTTTGACGGAGTATATTCCGGCGGACGAAGGGATGAATCAAAGCTGGAACTAATATGCAGTGACAATGATGCGCGCGACTCAGTCCCTCTGCACGAAGCCAGAATGGTCCAGCGGGGGTATACCCAAGCTAGGAATACTTGCCACCGTGTAACAGGGGTTCGATGGCGGGTGGATTTCGGGGCATAAGACGCTGGTAACCGGGAACTCTGGGGGCTCTGAAGATACCGGGCTTTCTTTTCTTGAAAGTAGCCTGGTGCTAGGCTACCGATACCTCGTGAAGGGGGTGGAAATCCACAACAAATCGAGCCGCACGGAGAGTCCTATTCGATCCTCGGCGGTGTATTGCTTGAGGGGAGTCGTCTGCGCTCCCCTTCCTTGCGCATAGATCCGATGATCTTGAGCATTTCCTTGCGCGCTCCATAGGCATCGATAGCTTTGTGCGCCATACTCATTGATATTTTCTCGCCAGCATTTACTGCCAGGAGACGTTTGACAAGCAGATGCCGCATCATGATGCAAACGAAGACGCCGCAGTCACTCCCATTCTCTTGCTGCGGACAATCCGCAAGATAGTGGAATCGCAAAGGCTTGCCTAGGACACTAGACAACCTCTTAGTTGCGTCCCATGCCTCGGCGTTGTTCGCACCGTCGAGCGAGTCGTAGTGAAATGCTACGCCGTCAATTATGCTCACTAGGAGCAACGACCAATGACTTCCACCTTCAGCCAGTGAGACATTCCTATTGTCGTTGATGGGCAGGAAGATGTGCGTGACTCCTCGGAAATCAGGCAAGGCAGATCGGACCATCTCGGTATTCTTGTTCTTCATTAAGAGGAAAGTCATCGACGGTCGGAGGAGGATTATGCGCGCTTGGGGATACTTGGCGAGGATCTCATGCTCGAGGAACTCTTCCCAAAATGCGATGTTCTGGAGTAACACTGGAGATTAGCAGATGGCTCGAAGCATATAGACATTTGGGGAGCACACATTATCGGTTAGCCAGTCATTTTTGAGAGCATTCACGTCTTCGTACGTCACTGTAAAAGGGAGGTCAGCGGCGAAGAAGTACAAGTCGAATTCGAGGTTACGGGTTCGCATACGGAGGACGTCATGATCTATGAACGAAATCAGTCACTTCCTGAACCACAATCACATGTCGATAGGGCGTTTCTTTTTTTTTTTCACTCACATGAGAGATACGGCTGGGTTGGCGAGGGCGAGGGGGATAACTGCTTCCTTCTTGAGCGCCGTCGGCGAGAAGTACTTCTGCTACGAGGGGGGCTCACACTGTCGCCAAACCGCCGCGCAATCCTGTCCCGGAACGGCATTGGAAGATAGGTTCGCTGCTGGGGGGAACCTCTCGCGAAACCCTTATCAGTGACAGTACTCAGGAAGCGGAGAAATCGTTGTGGTCTGCCGCAAGGATATGGATTGCAATTTGAACGATGTATGGTCCGAGGAGAATTTGATAGTGTATGCGATCACACAAAGGGCGGACGGAATCTAGAGACGGAGATTGAGAATGGGGCAGGCGTAATTACAAAAGGCGGGGAGGCGGGATAGATATCCAAATCGCGAAGGCGTCGTGACGGATGGTGGCGGTGGAGAGGGATGACGGAATGAATCCGAGACAATGCTATTAACTGACGATCATGCAATAACTATTG
Source organism: Monosporascus sp. CRB-8-3 (assembly GCA_004155055.1). Classification (NCBI taxonomy): domain Eukaryota; kingdom Fungi; phylum Ascomycota; class Sordariomycetes; order Xylariales; genus Monosporascus; species Monosporascus sp. CRB-8-3. The sequence goes on from QJNZ01000668.1 coordinate 22,649, forward strand.
TAAGCAGGCCCTATCTCTAGTCTAGCTGCCAAGCGGGATTGTGAGCGAAGGTAGCGAAATGTGACCGATATGGAAACGTGACGAGACGGCTCTTTCACCAAGAGGAGGTTTCCTCTTGATAGAGGTGTAGAAGGTTTAGGAGTAATACAAAGGGCCCAAACTTCGTCCTCTGATATTCAACGTTATGCCGGGGTAACTGGGTTTTGGGTAGAAGGGATAGCAAGAAAGTCAGGGGAGAATGGAGGAGGGTTGAACAAAAGCAATTTTTGTACCTCCTTCGGACATGCGCTGGGTTCACGGGGGTGGATAACAGTTTTGAGTGGACCTGCACAGGAAGGAAAGGCGGTTCGTTGTAGTGGGGCACATTCAGGGTACGTGGTATCCCATGCCTCTGTACATATATATATGTGTGTGTGCCTGCCAGCTGTTATTTCTTCTCCCCCGTCCTATCGGCTGACCTTAATGCATCAGTCATTTCATACTTCATGGAAATTTGGCAGTTCAAGAGGATGATGTGTTGTTGTTAATGGGTATGGTGATTCATGTACAACACAGAGTTGGGAAGCCACCCTGGAACCAACCCGTTCGGGTATTGGGTAAAAATGGAGCAGGCTGTTCTAGAGCAATCCTGCAGATCTGGGTACTACAGTAGCCTACAGTAGCGCACAGAATGACGAGTACCAACGAGGCTGAGTGCTTGTTCAATTGGGAATTGATGAAATAATGGGGATTTGGGGGCTGAGGGGAGGCGCTGGGAGGGGCACTTCAGCGCTATCGCCCGTCATCAACAAGGGTCTCCGGATGCACACGTCACCCCACAAATCACGTTCCCACAGAGAAAAGCTTGGCAATGGCAATTCCCCGATTCGGGAAGTCCTCACCACACCAGAAGCACAGACCGTGGATTTCCGACGAACTTCGGGAACTGCGAACTGCGAACTGCGAGCTGCGAACTGCGCACGTGTAATTCGGAGATATGCACTTAGGCAAAGTAGGTAGGCTCGCTGGCGGCTTCCGATATATTCAAATCTTATCGAACCTTCGCGAAAGCCGTGTGTAATAGCGGAAGGAGCTCATGAATGAATGATATTATTGTAAGGCCGATAGTGTGCCATGACTTGTGCTTCGCCGGGAAAGCACGACAAGATGTTCCTTATCAGATACAGCAGGAACGTCAAATCAGAGTAGGTAGCTGATGTATACCTATTCTTCAAGTGTTAGTTCAGGGTTTACCCGCGGTTGATAGGTATCTAGTAATACCCCAAGGTATTAGCATCTCTGTGCAAGGTTGCCCTCGCTGTTGTATGGCAAATTTATCGTTTGCAGCATTATTCGTTCCTTACTTTCTCACCCGCAGTTTACCTCTGCTGCCTATGGGCACTACCTCAGCATGGACATCTACTCAGATTGACGAACGAGGCATTCAAACGGGCTCAACGTCACGTATATGAGGACTTCCACATATCTTGCCTCTCTGTGCCTCCTTACTCAGCGTCTTAAACAGCGCACGCACGGGTACATATTCCAATTCAGCGCCCTTCTACCATACTACCTACTCAGGTTCGAGAGCATATCGCCGGGTGGTCCCATCGCAAGGGCTTCACTATGGATCCACACAGCATTCCATGTCTAATATGTTCGCGATGCTTTGACCTGGTACCGCAGCCACCGAGACCTTCCACATTCAAACAAAGGTCTGGTTTATCCGAGATGCGCCTGGGTGAGTGTACCATCTCACACCTCCTCAACATGCTCCTTACCTAGACGTTTTGTGCTAGATATTAATGATTTTAGTGACTTGGAAGCAAGGACCCGAGGAGAGGGCTAGCTTAGCATGGGTGGAAGCGATCAAAGCATGTCGCAACGGCGCCTTTGTAATTTACGTATCGGATACGGAAGGAGTTCGAGACGGCGCTTCTGAGTTATCAACAATGAATTCACAACGCCTCGTCGTGCTTGGCTTGGATCCCACCAGCAAACAGTGGGCTTTCCCATTGCATGGCTCTTGCTGGGAGATATTCACGACTCGTTTTGGTGTTTCTGGTTCGACCGAAGACACAGTTTTGGCCACCGGTCTAGCTCAAATCCTATATTCCCGCTCCTGGAAATTTCCCCGTCACCTACCAGGTGACCTGCGACCAATAATAGAATATACGTACGTGCGCAATCCAGCAGAGCCGTTGAGGTTTGGGACGTTCGCAGATATTCTCCCAGCAAACGGGATCATCATAGGGCAGCTCGAGCAAGCAATATCCGAGTTCCTGACAAGAGGCTCGGAACCAAGCGAAACAAAGCTGACTGAGCGCCATACAACAGCTACTACCCGGTCGACCAAGAGAACAACTGGCCCCAGACGGTCCCCTCTGCCTTGTAGTCGCCGCTATGATATTTTCTCCCGACTTCCGCGCGAGTTACTATTGTGCATCTTGCCCTTCGTACGGTTTCCCGACCTCCCAAATCTACGCCTTGCCTCAAAGTGCATCGCCGCAGTATCGACGCTGGATCAGCTCCCAGCTTCGTACTGGAAGGTGCACTTCTTGAATGACTATCCGTATGCTGTTCCAGCCACCACGGACACGATTCCAGATTGGCGTGCTCTCTGCTTCTCTATGCCACCGCTGTCGCGGTCACGCTGGGAGAGCTCTTACTGGAACGTCGGGAGCTTCTCCGGGCATGCCAACGAAAGACTCAGAGTGTGGGAAGGACTGAATGGAGTGAGAGATCTTATCTGCAGGACTCTACAGGGTTTCCCGGTCAACATGGCGGATTGGGAATCCCTGACCGCAGACCTCGATACGAAATGGCAGCTCCGTCGCTCAGAGGTAAGCTACGTGCAGCCGGTCAAGCCGCAGCTATGCGGGCCATACGGTGGTTCAACAAGGATCCACAGTTGGCGCCGCCTACCTTGGGTGTCACGAAACTACCGACTACGCGGCATCGGCGTGACGAAGACCAGCGTAGGAGGGGGGTGTTTCATTTCAGGGATCCGGCTGATTCACCAGGTGGGGGAGTCGGAAGTGTTGGTTAGCGACGAGTTGGGATACACCTCTTTTGCATCAGAGATAATCCTCCCAGTGTCAGAGCACGAAGACCTCAGGGGCATCAGGGTCGTGTATTCGAATGCTGCGATCACATGTATCAAGTTCGTATTCGGCAACATGAACACACGGATGACAAGAGAGACGGATTGGATTAAGACCGGCACGAACGGGAATGATTCCAGATTGGCAACCGTTCATCGCAGTTGTCCCTTGCTGCCCTTTACTGTCATTGGTTGCTTCGATGTAAGATCATTCGCGATTCTCCACGTCACTCAGCTGCTGTTGCTAACTACCCCACAGTACTGTGGTCTCATCGGCCTATCCATGCTCGGCGCAGGGATTGTTTCCTCTCAAGGGAAGACCAAGTTGGCGCGAAGCTCTCTTGTATAGCACTGTTCACTTGGACCTTCCAACGAATTAGCATCAGAATCCGGCGGATATGGTGAAAGGAATAGGGAGGATGGCGTTTACCTCCTCGGAATATACCCCGTCGTGTTGATAGCGTTGTCAATGAGATATTGTTCTCGTATTTATAGTACGGCTTTCATCTTCACTTCCCATCTTGTTTCCCAATAAATGCAGGATTCTGTTCCATTGTGGCCGAAATGAAGCCCCTTAGCGCAGCCCACCGGTTTGCCGTCGATGCCTGGGCGTGTTGCGTCTGTGCCTGCATCTGCGGCTGTGTCCGCGCCTCAACCGCCCCGTTCCCGGTCACCTCGGCACCCTCGGTCGGTCCCTCGACCCGCATTCCCTGCGCCTCCGCAGCACCGCCAATGGCATTCAGCCGCGCGAGACTGGCACCGAACCTCTCGACCTCGCCCTTCACAATTTTCTCCTTCCGCTTGAGGGCGCCGGGGCGCGTGCGCAGGGACCTGTGGCGCATCTTGCCATCGCGTAGCTGCCGCAGAATCTTCTCATCGTCCTCGGTCCGCTCGGCGAGGTCCGGCAGCGCGTCGGCGAGGGCTTCAAGGTTCGTCTTGAGCTTCTTGCCCGGCCGGCGCCGCTTCAGCGTCTTCTTGCTAGTGCTGCTCTTCTCGATCCGCGACACGAACGACGAGTGCTTGATCAGCCGCTTGTCCTTCTTCGAGCTGACGAATGCGTCCGTCGTCGGCACCGCGTCGGGCCGCGGTGCCTTGCGCGGCTCGTAGGGCGCCGGGCCCGCGGCTGCTCGGGCTGCGAGCTTGGCGCGCAGGGAGCGTCGCTTGGTGGGTTGTACGGGGGCCTGGGTGGTTGTGCGTTAGTGTTCGTGAAGGATACGCTGGGGAGGGTGGAGGGTAGTATTACCATGGCGTCTGGATGGGCTGTGAAGTTCGTAAAAGTGAAATGAAAGGGTCAAGGTTGTTTGAAGATAAGATGGCATGAAGTGGGTAGTTGGAAGGAACGTCAAAATTTTAGTGGAGCACGCTTCGTGGGGTAGAGCTACGGGATAACTGCATGGGGCCCACTACGCCGATATCCGGAACAGGAATATCGTTCACTTTTTCCATATGCGTGAATCCCCCTCCATCCCCTGCGCCTTTCAGATAAAACCCGCCAAAATGGACGGGGCAGCAAACAAAGCCGAAGAGCTACGGAGGCAGATCTCACAAGCAGAAAAACAACTCGAGGATCTCCGCAGGCAGTTACAGGATCTCGAAGCCTCAGGTGACGAGTATGTCGTCGACCAACAGGAACCACATGACCCTCCACCTCTCAGCAATGGTGCCGAAAGCACTACCAAGATAACTCAATCATCACCACCACCAGCAACCTGGAACTGGCCCCTCGAGCAAGAGGAATACACCCGCTACGCGCGGCAGCTGATCCTGCCGAGCGTCGGGATCGCGGGGCAGCTGCGCCTGAAGTCGGCGCGCGTGCTCGTAGTGGGCGCCGGCGGGCTCGGGTGCCCCGCGGCATCGTACCTGGCGGGGGCCGGGGTGGGCGTGCTCGGGATCGCCGACGGCGACGTGGTCGAGGCCTCGAACCTGCACCGGCAGGTGGGGCACGCGACGGCGCGCGTCGGCCAGCGAAAGGTAGACAGCCTCGTGGCGCACTGCCGGGCCCTGAACCCGCGCGTCCGTTACACGGCGCACGCGATGCACCTGACGCCGCGGAACGCGGCCGAGATCGTCGGGGGCTACGACGTCGTTCTCGACTGCACCGACAACCCGGCCACGCGATACCTCGTCTCCGACGTCTGCGTGCTGCTCGGCCGGCCCCTGGTCTCGGCGTCGGCCCTGCGCACCGACGGCCAGCTCATCGTGCTGAACTACCCGCCGGCGCCGCCGCGGGGAGCAGGGGGCGAAGACGGCCGGGGAGGGGTTTCGACGGGCGAGGCCGGGCCCTGCTACCGGTGCGTGTTCCCGCGCCCGCCGCCCGCCGAGGGCGTGGTGAGCTGCGGCGAGGGCGGGATCCTGGGGCCCGTCGTCGGCGTCATGGGCGTGCTGCAGGCGCTCGAGGCCATAAAAATCATTACCGCCCCGCCTCGCCCTGGTCCTACCACGATGACGGCTAACGGCGGGGGCGAGGCTGGGACCGCAGAAAAGAAACAGTCGAGCGCAAGCGCCCCGAGCCTGCTCCTGTTCTCCGCGTACTCGACGCCGTCCTTCCGGTCCGTGCGTATGCGGGGCCGCCGGCCGGACTGCGTCGCCTGCTCGCCGGGGTCGACGCTGACGCTGGAAGAGCTGAGCTCGGGGTCCCTGGACTACGTGCGGTTCTGCGGCGTCAACACGCCAGTCGACGTACTGAGACCCGAGGAGCGCGTGTCGGCCGCCGAGTACTACGGCAGGGTGCTGCGGGCCGAGAGGCCGGGCGCGCCGAGTGGGGGGCGGGGGCACCTGCTGCTGGACGTCCGCGAGAGGGAGCACTACGATATCGCAAGCATACCGGGCTCGGTCAACGTGCCGTTCTCCCGGTTCCGGGCGCAGGACAGGTCGGGGTCGGGTGGCGACGACGGTAGGGGCGAGCAGCCGAAGAGGCCGGACTGGATCCCGGAGTCGCTGCCCCCTGATGCTCCCATATACGTAGTCTGCCGCGTCGGAAACGACTCGCAGCTGGTGACGCGGAGGTTGAAGGAGATGGCGCTGGATGGGGGTGGGGCCCGCTTCATCGGTGATATCAAGGGTGGAATGAGAGCTTGGAAGCAAGAGGTCGACCCTACGATACCCTTTACATAGTAGCCCCGAGCCATTCAACCACATGCATGAAGGCCTACAAAATGTTGAACTGATAAGAGGGGTTCGCATTTTTTTGAAGCCATAAATACCAGAATCCTGACGCTGTTGATACACAGTGGGAGAGGATCATTATAAACGCCAACCCGAGTGATGTCACCTGTTCCTCTTCAGTGACGGACTCGGCCTTTCAAACCCTACCAAACAATAAAGCGTAATTAAGCAATTCGTCGTTCCCAAACCTACTTCTTACCACTAGACGAAGCTTGTGCGTTTCTTATTGAAAGCCCTCTGATCCTTTAGCCATTGCCTGTAGCCAGCCACGCTGGAGATCTTCTCGCCGTAGAAATCAGGAACTGCGAAGCGTAACGTTAGCACATCCGTCCATCCATCCACTCCCATGCGTCGACTGATGCACTCTGGGAACTAAAGATCGAAAAATTGACTACTCACCAGGGTTCTGCACGGAGCTCGTCGTGGGGTCGACCCTGTTCTTCTTGATGCGCGCGAAGAACTCGGCCTCCTTGGCGGCCATCGGTTGCTTGACGCCGCGGCGGAATAGGTAGAAGAGGGTGGAGCCGAGGACGGGCCCCACAAGCCAACCGAGCCCCGAGAAGGCGAGCGTCAGGAGGCCCAGGCTGAAGAACGGGTCCATGGGTATGTTGTTCACCAGCCACTCGAGGTCCTGGTTCACGAGCAGCAGGGCGCCCGCGGCGCCGCCCGCCAGCGTCGTCACCACGCTGCTCGCCAGCTGGACCCGGCGCCGCGTCTTGCGCAGCCGGAAGAACGTGTTCCAGTCGAGCGGCGACGTCGCGTTCGTGTTCGTGTCCGCGCTCGCGCTGCTCTTCGGCGACGGGGATGCGGGGGAGGAGGCGGTTGTGGAGGCGTGTCGGCGTTGGGTCGTTGTGAATTGGCTCTGCGGCGCCCTTCGCGCGGCGGCGGACACTGGACGGGTCTTGAGAGGGCCGGAGACCGACTCGGACGCTCCTGCTCGAGGGCTGATTGTGCATTGGCGCTGCGCCAGGGAGGACGCGAAGGTCGAGAACGGACAGGTGCTGGCTGCCCCTCTTGTGAATGCGGTAGTTTGGAGCTGCAGGCCTCGAGCGCCAAGTGGGCCGAAGCGCGCGACGTTTGTCGTGGCAGTCAACATCTCCCGTGTCAACTATTATTTTTATCGTCGTCGAGGTAATTGTTTCTACAAGTCGTACGGTGCGTGGTTGGTTTGGGCAGAGTGGAGAGAGAAGGTTGTTGTTCGTTTTGTGACTCGGACGTCACAGAGCGAAGTCAATGGTAAGTGTGGGAGCTTCGACTGGTAAGGCCTGACGTTTCGACGAAAAGTGCAGAAGTTCCCACCCTCGGATCCAGCAAATCAGGTATGAGCACTAGGATCTGGTCTAAGTGCACAGACCATTCCTGTCTTGGCTTATCTCTCCGGTACGTACCTACACGTTATTAACGGAGTCTCTGTACCTTTCCCAGTTCTTTCCTTGATGGTAATGGAGGAAGCGGAGCAGAATGGAATTATTCCAATTTGTGATCTGCCCGGATTTGATGGGCGACTTTTAACGTAATTACTAGATGCAATATTACATAATTTTATGAACCCGTTGGGTCCAGAGTCGAATCTCCGTGGACCAATCCTAATAAGAGAGAAAGGCGTTCTGAGAGGGGGGGCTTAAAATGCTTCGACACAGCTATGGAGATTAGAAATTCCCTGGATCGCTGTCGACTTTCCATATCCAACCTATGATACCCTTTACATGACATCTCATTATTACGCCAATGGAGAATGTATTGCATGTTTACTTCGCCATGCCCTCGACGTCGCAGTGGGCCGCGAATGGGTATCAACTTTATTTATAACTACCGGTTAATGGAAAGCCCAACTGCTGATATCTATATCCCCACATATATGTTCAGGCGAGAAGGGGTACCCGCAGGCGGCCAGGCTTCCCCCATTCAGGGCGTCAACGCGGTAGTGTCTGATAGCACGCCACATCCTCCCCTCCATGTCCTTGCGAATATAGCTCCGGGTGAACGGAGAGCCCTCCGCCTCCGGATGGTCGATATCGGTGCCTCTTCTGCGACGATCGTCATCTCCTTGTGCCCGCCGTCGACGAGCGGCGGCTTGCCGCCCCAGATTCCGAAATCCTCCGTGGACAGCTTATCCCGGGGAACCTCCTGTTCGTAAATCTCGTGGTTCTCCTCGTCTAGGACGGAGCCGCAGCACCCTCGCTGCGTGGACCGATACACTGTCACAGACGGCCCGGACATCTCTCCGTCACGGCCGTCTAGCGCGCCCAGCCAGTCCGCCGGTTGGGGTTTCCGCCAGAACCGGTACTCCTGCGTATCGTCCGTGAAAAAGGGCATAGAATTGGCGTACACGAGCAACACGCAGCTTGGGCTGAGGAAGCGGAGGTCTCCCCAGCCCGCTACCCTCCCTGACGAGCTCGTCCAGCGTCTCGTAGCCGTGCTGGTAGTCGGCGTCGTCGAGGACCGTGAGGGTGTCGAGGCGCAGCCCGGGCAGCAGTTTTGGGGTGGACGCCAGGCCGTAGCAGGGCCTGAACCTGCTCCCCGGGAAGCCGAGCTCGAGCTTCGGCCCGCGGACGCGGCGATGCCCTGTTGAGCATGATCGCTTCGTCTTCGAAGTTGAATGTAACCTCGCCCAGCCATCTGTCGCCGATCTCGTAGCTCGCTCGCCGGCAGGCCCGGAAGATCTTGAGGCCGTGGGGAGACGGCCTGATTCGTATGCGTCGATTCTCGCTAGCATCCTGTCGCTCGCCGTGCGAGCGAATAGATACGACTATATGTGATCCCTCAACTCTTGGGGCAGTCGAAAGAGCGGACTGCTCAACTGGTGCTCGAGGACCGGTGAAACCATTTGAAATTCCATATTGTATCACCGCCACTGGTACTGAAAACCTATAGTACAGTCCGCAGTGGTCGATCGGGGCTGATTTAGTGGAAGAGGAGGCCTGATCGACTGACTATGGCTAGATAGCGAGGTAAGCATCGCAAGGGCCGGCATGGATCGAGTTTATCGGCCAAGGAAATGAGTAGAGACGTCTCTAGCGATTTATTCTCTGTTATGGCACCCTGTGGGTGTCCAACAATGTTGAATGGAGAACCGTTGGCTCGCTGATCCGATAGACTTCCCGCGGGAGCGGATTTCACAGCGTAGCCGCTTGCGTCAGTGTCGAGCGAAGCAATCTCGGAGCGTATGGCGAGAGCTGCATATTTGAGCTACATTATATGAGATTCGTCATTAAAACCCAGCCGCATGCTTTCACGCGGGCGGCATGGCAGGCACTGCTCTATTTCGGGCTCTCAGACCGCCTCGCAGTCTGCTGGTGCCTAATTTGTGTATATATACTATAACTCGGCCGTCCCAGCTTCCTATCTAGGCGATGAACCGTATATTCATCGTCGAGCCGCATTGAGAGCCAAGCCTGGACAAAGTACTGATGTCCAATCAGCACCCAGGATAAGCTTCGTCATGAGCGACTTGGCATGAATCCGAAAGGAAGTCCGCACGGGATTCGCGGCCTCAAAATGGCCGAACGATGCTTGGCAGATTGAAGCTTTCGAGATAATTAAAGCTTCTACAGCTTGAGTCTAAGGTCCTACCTGCGTCAGCTGAAGCTGTTATAACGTCCGTAGACGAGAGACCGACTCGTACAAACGAAATAAGAGTTGTATTTTGGTCAGTTGTAACTGGTATCCATGTGCCATCCTTGGTTTTGTTTCCCTAGGGCATAGGACCTGGTCTTGGCCCCTATTGGCCCCGAAGTGGATAGTATAGAGAGAACTCAAACAAGACCATCTGCCCCGCTACGCAGCGTACTCAAAGCTATTATTGTCTCATTGGAAGATCCTTCGAAGTGTTCTCACTCGTCGTAGTGCCGAGATTAGGAATTGATAGTCATACAATGACATGCTTGGCTCGCAACGCGGGGCCGCGGGTGTTCCCATTGATCGGTGGTGGGGGAACTCGCAGCTTGAACTGGCGGAAGCTATTATGTCGCTTAAACTTTCACGGCGGCTCTAGTACACCTGATTGGCTCATTATTGAATTACTGTCAAGGATCTCTTCCCTCAGACGCCTCTATTGCGCTTGTGCCAGATTATTTCAAATCGGTTTTGTCCACTCCCAGCAACTCAGTCAGCCACAGAGCATATTATCACATTATATGTGGAATGACTGCTGCAGTGTAACCTCCTTTCCGTAACCTATAGAGGTCTTTTACAGACCCATTGGTCACTCCACACCGAGGTATCCATGACACATGGCCAGCTGGCCGCACCCCCCATACCGTCTAAATGAGGATACGACCCTGCGAGGAGAAAGTGGTGGAATTCTGAGATCTCATTTCCTCTAAGCGTTACTAATGACTGCTCTCCTTCCGAGTTACCTTAGGCGATCACGTATCTGAGTAGATTCTTCCTTCAAGTCAGCTCAACGATCGTTCCTCAACTTTTCCGCGACTCACAGTGGCCCAGTAGTGCCCGTCATGACCGACACCACAGAAGAGCCCGAACGGGGCGAAAATCAAGAGAAACAGGTGCAGGCGGAGGGACACACCACCCACCTCGATCAAAAACTTAAAGACCTTCAGAACAAACTGCTAGAAGCCGCTGAGCATGACCCAGCGAAAGTCTCTGATTTAGCATCTCAAATCAAGGATATCTCACCAGAAGCCAGCCTTGTCCCAAGGAACGCAGCTGGACAGACGCCGTTGCATCTCCTTGTAATGGACGTCGGCACGGAAGAGTCCGTGTTACGTGCACTGCTGTCCAAGATGGGGCCGGATGAAAAAAATGCTCCCGGCGTTGATGGGGATTCTGCCGTCCATATTACAGCCTCTCGGGGATTCGTCAATGCTCTGAAAGTTCTTCTTGAAGCTGGAGTGGACCCCAACATTAAAAACAATCGGTCTCGCACCCCACTGCACGAGGCATGTTGGGGGGGCCATGAAGATATTGTCATGATCCTGCTGGACCATGCAATTCAAGACAGAGAAGATCTTAATATTCAAGATGAAGATGGGTGCACTCCACTGGACAATGCCTGTCAGGCTGGTTGGGAGGGTATCGTCACAATGCTCCTGGACAACGGGGCAACGAATGTCAATTGCGTTGATTCTCTTGGTTATACTCCATTAATCACGGCAGCGACCTATGGAAAAGAAGCTGTTGTTAAGGCCCTTCTAGAGCACAACCCTGATATCGACGGGAAAACTGAGAATGGATGGACTGCCCTCATGGTCGCGGCACAGGATGGGTACGAAGCTATTGTTGAACATCTCCTCAAAAAGGATCCGAATATCGACCAGCAAGACAATGATGGATGGACTGCCCTCAGCAAGGCAGCACGATACGGACATGAAGCGGTTGTCGAACATCTCCTCAAAAAGGATCCAAATATCGACCAGCAAGACAACGATGGATGGACTGCCCTCATGCTTGCAGCACGGTATGGACATGAAGCGGTTGTCGAAGATCTCCTCAAAAAGGATCTGGATATAAACCAACAAGACATGGAAGGGGCGACTGCTCTCACGCGCTCCTCCTGGCGTGGCTACCGAACCATCGTAGAGAAACTCCTCAACAAGGGCGCAGATATTGATATTTCAGACCGTAGAAAGCACACCGCTTTGTTCAAGGCTAGCCAACAAGGCTATGCTGATATTGTGGACTTACTACTAGAGAAGTCTAAGCAGAAGATAACAGTGGACGACCAAGGGAGAACTGCTCTGCACATGGCTAGCTTCTCCGAGCCAGTTGAAGACGAAGAAGATGAAGGCTGGAAAAGAGGCACGAGCACTCTTGGAGAATACGAGAAGACAATGCATCATCTGTTGAATATTCCAGGTATGGCAGAGTTACAAGCGGAAAACGGCGAAACAGCGCTTCATCTAACTGCAAGATCTAATAAACTTCACCGGATGAAGATTTTGTTAGAGAAAATGAGCGACGAAGGAATCATGCAGAAGGACAAAAGTGGAGCCACGGCATTTCGCAAGGCAGTCGATAACCATTATCTAGAAGTGGTAGAGATATTTCTACAAAGCGAGGTACCCTCTTTACGCCAAGAGCTCATCACAAAGGATACATTGGAATGGGCAATTCAAGATCCCAAACTCCACGGACTCGTACGAATGCATCTTGAGCAACAGATTAAAACCGAATCTGATCGGGCTGTGGTCAGTAACGATTGGGGCGCTCTTGAATTAGCTGTCTATTGCGGAGACGTCCGCATAGTCTGGGAGCTCCTTAAGGCTATCGCGCCTACTGACAAAAGTCGCAAGAAGAGGAATAGAGCACAAGAAGTGTTGGACAGGTCTATGAGGCTAAAACACCCAAACTGGCTCGACGCGCGGATAGGATCAAAGAGAAAGCCTGATGGGGAGATATGGGATGAAATGACACAGACAAAGAAGAAAGCCGAAGGGAAGGAGAACCCAGATTTCAAGGTGGACGTGATCCGAAATCTCCTGCAACAGAGTGACGATCATTTGGGTATCTCAACCTCCGCTGAACTTAAGAAACCATCGTCTAAGGTTAGCATCGAACCTGAGCGGCGTGCCATCATTACCGATTTCTATGCAGCTGGTGATAGCTCCTGGTTCAGGCAAGAATTCACATCCGTGACAGAGGTCGTCTACGGGCGAGGACCACAGAAGATCATGGACGACAGAGCTGCCTGGACACAGAAAATCAAAGAGGAAGTGGCAAAACTAATGGCCGACGAAGTTAGCCAGACACAGAAACGCAAAAAGACGCCGGGTGAGACAATAGGGCATTGCAGAGAACAAAACCCGAGAGAGATGGGATCAACCAAACCCAACGTCGAGACACTTGAGAGTTTTGACTTTCGCTGGGTTCACTTGCCAGCTAATAATGTAAGTTCATGACATCAAGATCTGCGTCGGCTGGAACATTAACTCTCTGTAGATGCAATGGATGAATGTAAGAACCTTCTGAATCAGCGAAAGAATAGAAGCAGGGCATTTGACTTGGCGTAGCATGCTGCAGAGCTTTATTCTCACTAAGTATATTGAAACAGGACTTGACAATGAATGTGCTCTATGAACGATACGAACGAGCCCGACACGAGGCTCAGACACCAGGGTCGGATGAGATAGAAGATGCGTACGGGAAAGAATTCGACCGGTTAAGCTCTTTTTTGAGACACAGCTGGACTGAAATCCCTGATACAAGATCCCCCTCACGGCTGATGAAACCCCAGTGCATGGTAGGGTATGCACGGTGACGCTACGAATAACAGACGTAATTAACGAATGGTACAGAAAGCCAAGATTGCCATACCACAACCTCTGGCTACGGGACTTGCCGAAAGTCCATCGGGTGAGGCAACAGACTTATCAAAATCGACATCTCTAGGAACAGATCAGGGTATGGAATCGGAGAAGACTGAGCGGCTGCCAAAGTCAAATAGAAGCAAGGATGGGAACAACCAACGCTTTGAGCGCGTGGCATTCTATGTAGGTACGCATTTTTAAATTAAAGAAGTGATACTGACAACCTATGGAGATGCCATATGTCAACTTTGCAATACAAGTCAAGGAGGACAAAGAAAATGAGCACAAGACAAGGTATCAAGCTCTACTTGATCTTTATAAGAACGAAACGATCCATGGTTCTCGGACTCTTGATGAATTCTATTACCAGTTCAATCCGGACAAAGGCGACAACCCTGAGGACATAAACAGGCGCAACAAGGATCAGATTGTAACCAAAGAGCTCCATGATGACAACTGCGACGACCTAGATGAATGGATCCTCCTCAGGGTGGATCGGTTATGGCTTTGGATTATCACCCCTGGTAGGTTCATAACCTCAGATCTGATATACATAAGAACCATCAACGCTGATGTTTCCTAGATACAGTGATTACATCAACAACTCACCGCCAGGATGGACGTAAAGACGTTGTCTACGAAAGTGTCTTTGCACACCTAGAAAGCGCAGAGGATCGGCCTCAATCGGTAGAGGAGTTGGCAAGATTCATCATCGACGTCTGTATTCTGACCTACGACCGAGTTCAAGAGGCTAAACCGGATATAACATCGCACAGTGCTGATGAAAAAAGGGTGCAATATGGGGGGACCCAAAAAGGACAGAGGATGCTACTGACTATCCGCGAGATCTTCTCGAACTCTATTAACAAAGCCGTTAGTGGTCTCTCGCACCTGTCATAACTCTATAGATAAATACCCAGGGCGGCACCCTCCCCGCCCGTTTTCACATTTCAGACTCTGATGATTTCTATAGGCACTCAAGGAGGTCGAGCTCTTTGAAAATTTCACTAAGGATGAAGAAAACAATGGTTTTCATGGGAAGGGCTCCTCGAGTATGGAACACAAAACGTCCATAAGTGAACCAGCAAAGCTCCTTTGTAAGATCAAAGACCTACAGGACGAACTACACATTCTACGAGCAGTAGTGTCCCATCAACAGGACGTGCTGAAGGAACTGGAACCGGGTCGAGCTGGTGATCGTCCTAAGGCCGCTCAAATTATCTACGACATTGATGAGATGGACAAGTACGTAAAGAGAATCTATAAGATGACACCCCCATCTACGCTCCACCCCCTCAACGCGCCGGCGTTTTCCCATACAAATCGTCAAAATCGCTATATTTTCAAAAACATTTTAAAATTCGAATAAAAATCGGAAAAATAAATGCTCTTTAAAGTTTTAATTACGTTTAGGGTCGTTATATAATATAAATATTTAGGGAAATATGATAATTACGTAATCATCTTTTTTATTTTCCGATATTCGATAAAACATTTTACCATATATTTTCCACCTATTTAAACCGATAAAAAAATTCTATAACTTTTTTATTAATAAAGATATAAAAAAGAAATTTTATATTTAATTATTTAAATACATGTACTCCAAATATGAAGTATTAATTTTTTTTAATCTTTATTATATAATAAAATTTAATATATTAACGAAAAATGGAGAAAATTTTATATAGGAAAAAATATATTACTTCTTTAAATTTTAATTACGTAACAAATATTAAAGATATTTCATCAGAATTATATTTCTATATTAAGATGTTATTAAAATTAATTTTAAAATTTTATCTTTTTTAATTACGTAGTTATTTAAAGATAAACCTAAAGGTTAAATCTTAACAATTTCCCATACAAATTATATGGAAAAGTGTCAGATATAGGGGACATCAGTTGTATTGTTGTATTAGGCTAACTTGCGTATATTTCTCGTACGCGTACAGTTTTTATATAGCCTAGCAACGGAACATATATCTTCCGATTAAAGGGAGCCTTTCCGTATATAAAGTGCGTTTAACACCCCCTGCTAGCTAACACACCCCTTTAACGCCTTAAAACATTTATGGCGTTAATCGTTATATATTATCACTTCCTAAAGCCACAACTTTCCATTTAACCTTTCTTCCGGCGATTAAATCTTCCTAATTAACCAATTCCTCCTTTAAAATCACTTACAAAGTATTCCTCCGTTATTTAAAAACTTTTATAATATCCATTAATCCTAGCTGCTTTTTAAAATACTTAAACGGTTCGTATAATAAAACTTTAATTAATCCATCAACCAGCATATCGCCTATAAACATATAATCCATTTTAATTAAATCCCTTTCTACGGCTTTTCGTAACCAGTAATTATATATATCCACGTACCGCAATTTCGTTTATAACAAAATAACGTCGGCATTAATAAACCGTATAATCTATTAATTATCGTACCATATATTTAACGGTTTAATATCCAAAATAACTTCCAGCTTTTTAATTAATCGAAAATTAAATAAAGCTTTTTTTATAACCTACGTAAAAAATAATAACTTCGTTTTTGTTATAAAAGTAATTACTGTATTTTACTTATTCGCCCGTTATCCTATCGCTTTTCCAAATAACTTTATAACGTAAACTTAAAAACTTTTTCGATCGACCGTATTATCCGTAAAAAAAGCGTTATTTTAAGTATTTAATAAATTTTCGCTTCCGAACTATAACGTTAATATTTTAATCCCGATTAGGTATAATATAACTCGATTAACAGCTTTATAATATATATCGTTAAAGTTCAAATTAAAACGGGTAAATCGGAATACGGTAAAAAATATATTAGGTTACGTATTAATTATTACGTAAAAAATAAAACCGATCTTTTTCTAATATTTATTAATAAAGCCTAAATAAACCAGATCAAAATTCGGCAATAATTTAACGTTAATTATAAATATCTTTAAAAAGTTATTTAAGCTTTTTTTAAAAATTAAATTAATCAACTTATTTATAAAGTCAGATTAAAATAACTAGATTTTCCTATTAAGTTTATCTTTAATTATTTCGATACCGAGGAACCATTATAGATCTTTACCCCCTATAAAGGTATACCGTTTCCGTATCTGCTAAATTAACTAATTAACGAAATCTTAATTTTTTTTACGATATACGGTAATAATATCGTTTATAAAAAAAAAAATAAGCATTTTTTAACGAATAAAATAATAAAGTTTATAAAAAACGGGATTAAGTCCTAATCTTTTAAACGTTCCAGTAAAATCTTTCTGCCATAATAACGGCAACTCCTATAAGCCATATAAAGCCTTTTTAATTAAAAAAATCTTTCTACGTTAAGAATACCCTAAGGGCATTTTTATATATACTTCGTAAAGTAAATTAACGTTAACAAAAACGTTAACAACGTTATATTATTTAAATTCTAAGTTAAATTTAACCGCCGTAACAATTAACGCTTTAAATAATTTTCCAGTTAAAGTAAATACATATATATTACTATACGCGTTCTTTAATTATTAATTACTTCGTACGACGAAACGTATTTTATATTTTTGTAATTAATTATATTTGTTAAATTTATAAACGTATACCTATATATACCTTAAAACTTATTTCCCTTTAACAAAAAATTAATTAATTATTTCCCAAAATCACATCTTTTTATAATTTTACAAATAAACCCTTTCGGCTTTACGAAATATTTCCTTTAACGGATATATACTTAGCTTTTTATAGCCTTATAGCGGTAACGGTAAATTACGCTTATATATCCGGTTTTGTAACTTTAATACCTTTTTATATACCAAAGTATTATTATTTTTCCGATTAAAATAACGCGTATTTCAAATAATTAACTTCCCTAAATTTCCGCAATTTACCGGCCGGTTATCGTACGTACTTATAAAAAAAATTAAACGTTTTACATTAAATACGGTTTCCTATATTTTATATTCGTTTCGGATAACATTTTCTTAATACGGAATATACGGAAAACCTACGTTTATTACCCGTAAAGTACTTTCGTCTTTTATTATTACTCTAGGTTAAATAATATAAAGGGAATTTAAAATTACCTTTATTTTTTCCGTTAACGTAATAATCGTAATAATTATCAAAGCAAACGTTAATAACGGTAATTGTCTAAAGGACGGAAATAGTTCGAATATAACGGTCATATAAAAGTAATTAATTCTTTGCAAACAAACTTATTTTTTCCTATCCCGTACGTCTTTTACGTTAATATTTTTTTAAAGTTATTTTTCCTACTTAACCGGTAACTAAATTATTCCGCTTAGGTCTTTATTCTTTTCTTATATATAAATTAAATAGTTATCATTTTAATCAAGTATTTTTACCTATCGAAATAACTTTTATAGCTTTTTTTTTGTTACGTACAAAAAATTATCTTTTAAATTTTTAATATTACCTGAAAAAATAACCTTTTCGTTAAATTATACGTTTCGAATAATAATAACTTTATTAATTAACGGATTTTATATCTTATAAATATTCATAAATCGGTAACCGACTAAAAAGCCAATTTATACTTTGGGATTTAACTTTTAAAATCTTTGTTTTTTTTTATAACTATAATTATCATAATATAAGTTATATAGCTATATACTTACAAATAAATTTATTAAAACTTCCGATTAAACATTACAATACCATCTTTATACGCCAAGTAAATATAATAAACCTTATATAAGCTTTACCAAAAAAATGCATATTTAAAGGTACGGTTATATAAATATATTATTACTTTAAAAATATATACGATTAAAAACGAAAATAACTTAACGCCACTTCGTATCGCAATCACTTTCTCCTTAATTACATCCTTTAAACGCTTTATACCCCCGTTTTAAACCTAGGTATACGGTATTAAAGGCTTAAATCTAATACTTAAAAAAGGCAATTATAACATATCTCGAAATTAGTAATTTTTTAAAATTTCGTTATCGCATTCGATTACTTATAAAAAAACTTTATCCTAATTTTTTAAAACTTTTAAAAAATATTCAAACGTTATAATCAATATATCCTACTCTCGGTTCTTAAAATAAATATCCCAAATAAAACCTAAATACCTATTAATCGCAAACATAACGTATTTATATCCTTCAAGGTCTTTTTCGAAATCTATAAAATCGATAACAATTCTTTATCCTAATCGGGAAACTCCTTTCCTTAACTTGCAGCATATTTACTTCTTAACTTTCGCCTTACCACATACTTAGCATTTAACTATTATAAAACCCTTTAAACGTACTTCCTTTATATAAAACTATAACTAAACGATTACTTCGGGCTTAAGGTATCTTAATCTTAAATACTACATAATACCGTTACCGGTCCGTAATAATCTTATTATATACAAATTAACGTTACGTTTATAAATTACAAAAATTACATAAATAATTATTACGTTAATATCTTCGATAACAAACTAATTAAACTTATTTATTAACATAACAATTACCTAATTATATTTATTTCGGATAAAATTATTAATTTTTCGGTTATCCCATTAATACCCTTTTTTCTAAAACTACCGGAAAAATACCAGGTTATATACAAAGTTTTCGCAATAAACTACGTCGTACAAACGTAACGCTTTCGTACTGCTAAGGCTTCGAAATATTACGTTAACCTCTCCGTATCCTTTAATCAGAACGAAACTGTTACCTACGTACACCCCGTCACCTTATACGGTTTATCTAAAATTTAAAAACTTATTAATAAGGTTAAAAATATATATCGTAAACCTTAAATCCAAAATGGATAAATTTCTTAAAAAATAAAACGCAACGTTTATCGCATTACGTTAATTAAAAATCAAAAAATACGTTAAGATCCGTTTTATTTTTTTTAAAAATCAATCTATTTCCTAAATAATTATTTTTTCCATACCTTTCGACAGACGGTGAATCTTTTCCTTTAAAAACTAATTAAAAAATATCCGGCCTTAAACGTATACTACCATCTTATCGTTAAAACGGAAATTTGCCGGGGTTTTACTAAGGAATACATAATAGCATTAGGAAAACCTATAAAAAAAGTTTAAGCACGCTTTATAACGGGTTCCCTATACATCCAACTCTTAACGTTTTCGTTTGTTACCGTTTCGGTCCGAATAAAAACCTTTACGATTTTCTCGTTTTAACCTATGTCTTAAAATCCTTCCTTACAATTAAAAGTTATCCTTAATCTTTTCTTAATTAAAATTATCTTAATTAAAAAAGTTTATAAAAGCTTTATGGAACGCCGGAAACGTTACTTTAATATTTCGTAATATAAACGGTAACTGGGTCATGGTTTAATAATCGAAAAAATTAACTGCTACTTTTTAATAATTAATCGTACCGTTTTCGATTTTAGCTTTCCTTATTCTTTAAAAGGTTATCGTCCATATCCCGATAATAAAAGCTAATATTATATATAGGTCGTTAACCTATACGATCGGTATTTTCGTTTTTAAAACCCTATATCGTTATCCCTAAACTATAACCTTTTATTACTTTATAATCCATTCGTTTAACTTCTTCGTTAACCTCGAAACTTACTTTAACCTCTCGCAGTACTCCCGTTACGTATTAATTAAAAACCTGCTATCGTACATTTTGCCGGACTTAACTAAATTAGCGTACTATTTCCGTAAATTCTTTCCTGGAAAAAAATTCGTTTCCTTAATTACTGGAAATACCGACTTCAGGATCCATTTCGTAAGATCGTTAATTTTCTTATAAAAAGTTTCGTATTTCCGATTTTCGTAAGTATACGTCACGAAATCCTAAATATAAACTTATCTACTTTCAGTAATTATTTTAAAGGTATTTATCGGATAGCTCGTATAATCGATTTCTTCGACGGTTCCTCCGGAGGATGTAAATGTAATTAAAAAAACGCTTGGTATATTGTTTCGTATCGTATGGCGGATTCGTCTTTTTAAATACAAAGCTATATCGGGTTTTATAAGTTCGACAGGCCATAAAGTATCCTGATTAAAATCGATATAACGCCAAATACTAAGTACGTACGCTTTAAATTAAAATTCGCTTTTAAAACGATTCTAATCCTTAGGTCCGTTATAAATAACGGAAAACGTTAACGATACCGTTATTATTACAATTAATAAAATATACGAATAATTATTATTAATATACAGTTTATATCGTCTTAATAACAACTGATTAATTAATAATAACGCAAATTAAGCGAATAAAACTTTTAATTATCAGATATAAGGGATATTAATTATGTTATTATATTAGGCTAACTTGCGTATATTTTTCGTACGCGTACAGTTTTTATATAGCCTAGCAACGGAACATATATCTTCCGATCAGAGGGAGCCTTTCCGTATATGGGGTGCGTTTAGCACCCCCTGCTAGCTGACAAAAAGTGTTAAGGTTTAATTTTTACAACTTTAATTCTTAGTTCCGTAATAAAAACCTTAATATTTTTACATAATATTTTTTATACGGCTGTATTTAAAGTTTTTAATTATTAATCCGTTAACTGATTTTTAATATTTATTTTTGTTAATTAATTATAAATATGCGATTTCGTTGATTTTGTCTGGGAAATGGTGGCGCGTTGAGGGGGTGGGGCGTAGATAGGGTGGTCATCTTACCGCGGTAAGCTACGGCGAGCAACCAGCCTCCAAAGGCAGTGCTGATGGGCTTAGGTAAACGCAACACTCAGCCTTGAGCAGAATAAACTTGCAGTGATTTATTCGAACGAGGCAGTACAACAGGGCAGAGCTCTTGTGGTATTCACTATCGCAACAGTCTTCTTCGTAAGTACAGCGGCCATCGTCTCCGAGAAAAGGAATTACTCTTATTAGGAACTAACGATAAAATCAAGTACCCTTTGTCATTCCTCTCGTCACTATTTGCCCTTAATGTCTCTGTTTTCCAGCATAACGAGAAGGGCGAGCTGTTCTATTCTCCAAAATGGATATTTCCAATCATATGTAAGTGGCAATGACGTAGAAATTACTTCGATACACGAGCTGATCGTCTTCTCCAGTCTGTGTTTCACTTGTTGTCTCCTTACCCCTGATTCTGTATGCATTTCATGACAAGATCTTCCCCCGTCTCCGTCGAACATTCGGCATAATGAACCAAGATAGAAGGGTTCGGCAGGGAGGTAGCTGGCCCGGGAATTCCGCGGACAGGTCGGAACTGAACCAACCGCCGGTATATGACCATAAGAAGCCGGCCGCAGAAACTTCCAGTACCAAACATGGTATAGACCACGGAAGTGGTTGGTGGTCGTCTCCTGTAGGCTTTAGGAAAAGAAGGCAGAAGCCCGGGGATGAAGAGGACGGAGGGGAAACAAGTTAGAACAGGGTGCAGCCTCGTGTGCTCAGACATGGCGCTGGGCTCTGGGTAACAAGTTAGGAGGAACGGATAAGCACCTGAGTTCGAGGTAGCTGCATGTACATGAATTGGAGTGCTTGTTCCGCCTGAAGTAACGCACCTTGGCCGCTCATTACCTAACAACTAGCTGTTCTCAAATACGGGCCTCACGTGGCATAAAGTGTCTCATCATAGTGATTAGACACGACTATAATTACACGTATCATGTCAAGAAACGAAGGCAACACGCTTGACTAATGCATAGATCCACGCCAACCACATCAAAAGCTTACGATCAAGCTTAACTACGGGTAATGAGATAAAAGTTATGTTAAGCCTACGAAATGAAATTGAACGTGTTGTTAGAAAATTATGACGGGGAACGTATATAGCTAGATTAGCTCGAATCATTAGAAGGGTTCGAGCGCCCACTTTTGGACCCCAACACTATGTTCGATGGTGCCGTAAAGGACTATGACACGGCTCAACGATTCCTAACTAAATGCAGACACGGAAGCACCCCTGGTGAACGGAGCTCAGGGAACGATTGAGGGATGTGGACCTCTGATGCGCCCATCTCGCAACCGTGCCTGACATTGCCCTCCGGTGGTGGTGTGTAAACACTAAATTATTAACCTTTACTTGGCTACGGTTGCCTTTTTCGTCCCCTTTTAGCTCCGCATTACATTGTATGAACCGCACCGTAAAGGAAAGTGGTCGTGTTATGCTCTCTCAGGGTTTGGTCAAGGGGAAGATCGCTTGATGAAAGAATAGCCTTGCTCCCGCCTAAATAGAATGCAATAAGGCTGTTGTGTAGTCCAACCCAAGACCTTGGCAAATTCTTGGCAAATGCTTGGCTAAGACGAGACAGATTCATTTTGGCTTTATCATATTACTCGGACATACCGTAGAGGACACGAAAAGGAGGAGTTGCTGCTGGGAAGGATTGTTTATAGGGCCTGCCGCCTTAAACCATAGCACGCCGACATGATAGGTTCGTATTGCTGTGCGGCGTGCCGCGACCCATACTGTTAGTTTAAGCATCCGTGGTTGAATGCGAGAGAGGTGTAACGTGACATCGGCTTTTGCCCTGGACGGCAGTTCTTAGCTCTCGACCTAGAACCAAGTATCCACCAGTGCAGCCCTGGGTCTCCGACTAAAAGGGCATGGTTATGTAAAGCCAACAAGAGACGGCATGTTCATAGCAGCCCTAGGAATGGATCTATTCCGTATTTGTTGGACTACACCTGTTCAGTACAGATGAGCTGGTGTAGTAGCGCTAGCAGTTCCGTGCGTTGTTGCGTTGCGGGGAATTGCCTGTAGATCCACGAAAGGTGCCTGGACCTACCTTATCGGGGTGTTGGTACGATAGAACTAATAATGTAAACATGACAATATAAATTCTCACGTGCCAATACAAAAGCTGCCAACCCACTGTTTCAGAGGGGGGAATGAATTTTCTGGATGTTGTTTGATGAACGCGCTGGTGTCCAAGGATGGTATAGTCTGGTCAAATCTCTTTTCATAGTCCAGATGTTGTTACTAAAACTCCTGGCACTTGGTGCTAGCGTTGAGACGGCCACGGCAGCCGCAGCAGCCAACCCCTTATCATCCACGTCAGCTCGCACGTTCACTATACCGTCCTGGAAGATCCGGTCGACGGCAGAAGCCGGGAATGATTTAGCAGCTTTGTCTCAAACGGGTGTCGATACCGCCTCATGGCAACATGTCGAATCCTCACGGTGCACTCTGATGGGCTGTCTGCTCCAAGCTGGTATATATTCGGACAGCGACCTTTTCTACTCGGATAATCTGAAGCGTTTCGACGCCAGTATATTCCAAGTGCCCTGGCTGTACCGACATGATTTCAAGCTCAATACAGTATCGGGCCGTCACTACTTTCTGCAGACCCATGGCATCACCTCAAAGGCGGACATATTCCTCAACGGCCAGGAGGTCGCCAACAACACCTACCAGGCGGGATCCTATGTCGGTCGGACTTACGACATCACCAATCTTGCCACGAAGGAAAACGCACTCGTGATACAAGTCTACCCGACGGATTACAACTACGACTTCGCGCTCGGATTCGTGGACTGGAACCCGTATCCTCCGGATAACGGCACTGGTGTCTGGCGCAACGTTGAAATCAAGGAGACAGGCCCGGTAGCACTAGGGCCCTTGAGAGTGCGAACAGAGATTACGCTTCCGATCGAGAAGAGCAAAGCTCGGGTATCGCTCAGGGCAACTGCTCAGAATCTGGAGGACCATGAGATTACCATTGATGCGATGGGCCATGTCTCGGCCGAGCGTGGCGGCAAGAGTCAAGACTGGAAACGATCATTTACGCTTGGTCCCCGGGAAACCGTAGACCTCGATCTCTCGACTACTTTGCAGTCACCAAAAATCTGGTGGCCTAAGGCCTGGGGCGATCAGCCCCTCTACAAAGGCCAGTTATCGGTCTCCGTCCGCGGCTCTCAATCAGACGTTGTCGAGAGCACTTTTGGTATCCGCCAAGTCACCTCGAAACTCTCGCAGGACGACAGAATGTTCTACGTTAACGGTTATCCGTTCCAGGTGATCGGCGGCGGCTATTCCGCCGACATGTTCCTCCGCTGGGACAGCGAGAAGTTCGCCAGGCAAGCTGAGCTCATGCTTGACTTGGGCCATAACTCGGTTCGGCTGGAGGGCAAGAACGAGCACCCAGAGCTTTACGATATCGCAGACCGCATGGGATTGATGGTGATGGCGGGCTGGGAGTGCTGTGACAAATGGGAAGCTTGGTCTTACAACGAGGACCTGGCGGTCAAGGACGAGTGGACCGAGAGTGACTACGTCATCGCTAAAGAGAGCATGCTGCACGAGGCACTCATGCAGCAAACTCATCCGAGCATGCTTACGTTCCTGGTCGGCAGTGACTACTGGCCGGACGATAAAGCGACGAAGATGTACATGGAGGCCTTTGATGATGCTGATTGGCAGATGCCCATCGTCTCTTCCGCATCTAAACGAGGCTACCCTGAGCTTCTCGGGCCACCAGGTTTGAAGATGGCAGGCCCTTACGACTATGTGCCGCCAAACTATTGGTACGACGTCGAACCAGCGGAAGACAGGCTGGGAGCCGCATTCGGTTTTGGCTCGGAACTCGGGGCCGGCGTGGGAACGCCGGAGATGGGCAGTCTGAAGCGGTTCCTGTCCGAGTCTGACCTGGAAGACTTATGGAAGCGGCCAAATAAGGGGCTTTATCACATGTCAACGGAAGTCTCATCCTTTCACACCCGCGAGATCTACAACGATGCGCTCTGGAAACGCTACGGCGCCCCGACCTCGCTAGACGACTACCTCATGAAGGCGCAGATCATGGATTACGAGGCGACGAGGGCACAGTTCGAGGGGTTCTCTGTCAAATGGAGCGCCGAGCGTCCCGCAACCGGCCTGATCTACTGGATGCTGAACAACGCATGGCCTAGCTTGCACTGGAACCTCTTCGATTACTACCTGCATCCTGCTGGGTCATATTTCGGAGCCAAGCTGGGCTCGAGGTTGGAACACGTCGCATACGACTACGTCAAGAAGGACATCCACCTTATCAACCACTCCATCGACCGGAAAGGCCCGCGGACGGTAGTTGCCGAGGCCGTCGATTTGAACGGCCGGGTGTTATTTCACCACAAGGAAGTGGCCCAGACAAAGCCGAACTCGAGTAAGAGCGTGCGTAACCTCTCGAATGAGCTTAGCGAGGTGGACGGTGTGGCTTTCCTGCGGTTGACCCTGTGGAATGGTCCCAAACGGCTGAGTCGCAACGTCTACTGGCTGACCGAAACGGCCGACACGCTGAACTGGGAAGAGTCTTCGTGGTACCACACACCGGTGGAAAGCTTCGCCAATTTCACCTCTCTAACTGACATGAAACCTGCCAAGGTCTCTGTGAGGAAATCTTTATTGGGCGGATTGTTCAACAAGGACGAGTCCGTGCTGGTACTCCAGAACCATTCGCCCGTGCCTGCGTTCTTCGTCAGGCTGAACCTCGTGGGCAAGCATGGTGAAGATGTCGTTCCGGTCTTCTGGTCGGATAACTACGTCACGCTGTGGCCTGACGAGAAGCTTGAGTTAAGGGTAAGGGGCACCGGAGGCCGTGCTGTCGAGATCAGCGGCATGAACGTCGCCGCTGCGGAATTGGCGATCTGATATCGCCAGGAGGTCAAGGGAATGTACCTGTAACGAGATCGTGAGATTAAAATCTTGGCGGGGAAAGTAGTCTTAAAAGACAGGCGCAACCTAATTCCAACGTCAAATCGAACACAACTAGAAACAGTCCTGCATGCAACTATAAACCTAGCTATTTCTACTATGTTGACGCCTCAGAGACTGGTAGTAGTATTATATTGTATAAAACCAGTTCCTATATTTATCGACTATACGGGTGCTCTTCGCCTCCCTCACCCTCATTGTCCATGCACCCACCATCATCTATTCAACTAGGTCCACAATGAGGCGGAATCCGTTCCTATTATACGTAATTACGGGATCCTACCATAAAGCTGTGCATCGTGCCAGCGTATCTCCCTCTGCTGAGTTCACTCTTCAATATGGGCCTTTCAGCACCTCTCCGCTTATGTGATTATTCCGGGAGAGAGGTTGCAAGAGGGGCTAGTATAGAGGCTAGAATAGGGGTAGCTAGCCGGCCCACACCTCTGTGTCTATCTAGTTTTACAGTTCGCAGACCCTCTGGGATTGTCACTCAATTTGGAGTCACAGGAGGTATTCAACCTATGTCTGACAGATTCGCCGCCTCAGGCCGGACTATTGAATCCTATAGTACCAGAAGCGCATGAAGATAAGGTAACCGCCGCCACCCCAATTGTCGTAATTTCACTGTATTTGAAAGAAGAGAACAACGCCCGGCTGGGTATGTAATCTACATCTGGATCCTACAGTCATGAACCGGCATCTGAACTCACCTACGTCCGAGGAAGATGGCGAAATTAAGCACCGACAGGCGGTGCCGGCCAAGAGGAAGAAGAACATTTCAAGGTTTCCTACCAAGCTTAAAAAATACAATATCTAATAAGGCGGCGGGGCCCCCATGCACACGAAGAGTTTGGCCGTCCAAAATGGCTAATAAGGTGCTGGGGAGCTGGAAGAACCAAGAAACCATAATCGTGTCATATGAGTTGGTGAACCTCATTGTCCTCTGTACACAGTCTAAAATATGTCCACCGAACTTTCCATGCTTTGAAGCGGTCTTCTGGGCCTAGCCACAGACGGACAATATGCTTGTGAGACTTGCACATATCTGGGCGTGGTGGTGCTCTTCGACGCAAGAACTGTAAATCCAGGGGACCTCGAGAAACAACATCCTTCTACGCCAGACTAACTCTCCTACGATTGTCGAAGTCCGGGACGGGGCTGCAGGAACCGCCTATATTGCTGGGACCTTCTATCGAAGCGTTGGGAGCATATGTGTCTAGTATAGTTTGCGGCTCAGAACGGGGGGCGTAGACGTGCAACCAAAGCAATGGAATGCGAATATGACATAGCGCTGCGGTGGAAGGTTTAGACAAAGCCTAAACTCTCATATGGAGGAAGGGGCCTTGCAGGAGCTCCAAGACGGACCACACCAAAGCGAGATGGCGTCGATATCGCCATTACAAGGCTTATTCGATATCTTGATGGCGAATGTCTCCGGGGCCCCAGATGGTCCTCTCAATGACGTCCTTCTGGGGGTGAAACCACACGCCCGGATCGCCCGGCCGGTTCTCATCTTGGAATGCCAACATATATCCGGCCTCCTTCACGATCCGGCGAGACTCGAAGCAGACGTGCGCGAGTGGCAGCTTGAGATGTCTCCGCTCCAGCAGTTGCATCTTCAGACCTGCGGATTCATAGACTAAGGCTTCGAAGACACGGGGGCTGGGTAAGGCGTACGTCCAGATCATTTCACGGAGCTCTAGCGGGAGATCGCTAAGGGTCTTCGGTTTTGATGCATGATTCACTTGAGTCTGCCCCGTGGTGCTGGTTGTGGATATCTGTGCGGTTGAGCTAGCTTCCTCGATGTGTGATGGAAGCTGAGACATTATTGTTTGTGGGTAGGTCCTGTCCCCGATAGATGTGCACATTCACAGCCCTCACCCGTGCGGTCGATGAAGCTTAGTTATATGGTATGACTGACTCTAAGAGAGAGTGGTTGACCATGCCTGAGTCGGGCTCCCAGTTGGCTGCATGGGCTTATTCGCTCGTCATCGCTTTAAAGAATATTCATTTAGGCAGACCTCTCCACGTGGAGATGATCGTCATTACAGGTCGCAGGGGTATTTGCAGTTATATGTAGTTACCTCCACCTGCCCACTATCTGCCGGAAGGCCATAAGGCGTTAGTCATAACAATTTTTTAGCGGGTCACTAGCCTAAAACAGAAGCCAGGCCCACTAAAGCTCTACTAAGTTGCGGTACATCACAAAAACGCGAATATAAAGGTACTTTAAATATTAAGTTTATTTAAAAGATTATTATCGAAGTACACAGCGAATAAAGTTTTAAATTGCAGATAATAATGCTGTAAATCGGCAATTAGTCTAATGGATAACGTTTCGTTACGCCGAATACGATGTTGCAATTTATAATAATAACAGGTGTTGGTATTTGTATTATAAGGCAAAATAGGTGTGGCTAAAGGTAACTTTTCCTACGGAAGCTGATTGGATCAATGTGGCGAATGAAAAAAAGAGTTGCACCCACCTTCAGAAAAATTGTTATGACTAACGCCTTATGGCCTTCCGGCAGATATGCCACAGCGGGTTAGTGGTGTATAGTGAGCGGGTGGAGGTGACTAACTGTAAATACCCCTGCGGCCCGTAAGCGCTAATGACGTGTGGGTCTGGCTGGAGCCTGTTAAACCTTCCAAGCCAATAGAGACTGAATTCGCGCAACAGCGAAGTTCAAGATGCTTAGCTGCGTCCTTTACTTGATAGACCTGAGATATGTCCCATGACATCATTCAAACAGTTCAATGGCTAGTTCTCAGAGAGACATAATTCCATGGAGAGATGGCTCCCGAAACTCTTCAGAAGAGCCGACATTACTGTTGAGTAGGGGGCAGTCGGGAAAGCATTTCGCGGCCCGTGCATAATTATCCGCTCGTCGGCGCCCGTCGCTATTTGGACGGTCTCTAAACCTACCGAAGACGGCTTTTTACGGGTCGGGAAGTGTCGAGATATACTGTAGCTTACCATCAAATCACCTTTGGGTCGCCAAGTCGCTTGTCAGCCCTAGCAGCTAAGTTGGGGTTAGGGATAGGTCCATGGGGGCTTAAGGGGACGGCGAGAGTTCGCCAATAGCGATATATGCTGATTTTGAATGCTTCGAATAACGTATGGAAGTAAAGTTCTTGTGGTGGTACCTTACAGGTCCTGATCAAAATAATTGACACACTTTGGCTAGTGGGTGCTACGAAAGTGTGTCAATTATTTTGATAACGACCTGCCTTACACCGTCGGAATAGCCACGGTGGCTCGTGAGGACTTTAATATGCAGGCTGACAGGGATTATTGTGAATACTCTGGCGGGCTTCCACACCACTTGGCGATCGTTCTGACCCCGCGCAGTCTATCTAACGCGCCACTCAAATTCTAAGGATAATTGCTCGTTTCTTGGGACAAGAAATGTAGAAGTCGAATGCCTCTGCTTCGAAGGGGACATGATCCGTGGCTTGACCTAGGCTTTGGCAACACAGTACTCTACGCTGCGAATCCAGAAGATGTCTTTACTTAAAATAATACTGCAGCTGGCAACAGGCCTCTTGGTTCTCTATGGGGCTAGAATGCTCCTTGGGGCTGCCGGGAGCAATACGTCAAAAGCACCGCTTCCTCCGGGACCTAAGCCACTGCCGTTGGTAGGCAATGTGGCCGATATGCCACCCAAGGGGGCGCGAGAATGGGAACATTGGATCAAACACAAGGATCTGTACGGGCCTATCAGTTCAGTGACGGCGTTTGGGACGACCATAATCATACTGCATGACGCGAGGTTCGCGGTGGACCTGCTGGAGAGACGGGGAAACATACACTCGTCGCGTCCCAGAATGATCTTCGGCAACGAAATGTGCGGGTGGGAGCATTTCATGGCCAGCCAGCCCTACGGTAACCGGCTCCGGGCTTATCGGCAGAAGTTCCACAGGTTCATGGGCACGAGAGCAGCTCTGTCCCGCTTCCATCACTTGCAAGAGCTGGAGGCGCATCGCTTCCTGCTGCGCGTTCTGCAGACGCCGGACCGCCTACTCCAGCATGTGAGGACCGAGGCCGGCGCTATCATACTGAAGATGGGTTATGGGTATACGATCGAGCCCCACGAAGAAGATCCCCTCGTGAGCATCGCGGACAGGGCGCTCTCCCAGTTCTCGGCGGCGTTTGTGCCCGGCGCCTGGCTGGTGGATACCATCCCGATACTGCGATACCTGCCGGACTGGATGCCCGGTGCCGACTTCAAGCGGACGGCCAGGGAATGGCATGCGACCGTAACCGAGACTGCTGAGAAGCCGATGCGCTTTGTTAGGCGCGAGATAGACGCCGGGAAGAATGAACCGTCGTATGTCTCCGACTTCTACGAGCAGGCCGGCGGTAAAATGACGGCCGAGGACGAATATGTGACGAAATGGAGCGCGGCCTCGTTGTACGCGGGCGGTGCTGATACGGTCAGTAAC
>QJNZ01000669.1:0-53174 GCA_004155055.1 Monosporascus sp. CRB-8-3
TTTTTTTTTTTTTTTTTTTTTTTTTTTTTTTTTTTTCAAATCCCAGTTAATTATGTTAATTATTTCGGTTTAAATTAATTTTTTTTAGTAATAATTATAAACCTTTTATTCCGTATATTTAGCGATTATTTCGGAAAATAATTTTTAACGTTGTTTGTAATAAATAAGTTAATTCCCGAATTTTATAATATTTCGTTATAGGCTTTTTTTTGTACGTTATATAACTGAAAAATTAAACCCTAGGGTTTGTTTTATATCTATTTATTTTTAGACTTTATATTAAAGTTTTCCGTAATTAACTTTCTTTCTACTTTTAAACCTAATATTAGTCTGTTATTAATTACGTTATTAAGTACGTATATAAAAAACCTTTTCGCTCTACCAGTACCTTTAAATTTAAACTTTTCGAGGTGCTATATATCGCCCTTTCGAAAAAAGGCGGCGCTGCCTTTTAAAACGTTATCCAGTTACGTAACGTACTTAATGTCTTTTATAGCGCGATCGAACAGCTTTATAATCTCTCTTATTTCTAACTAATCAACCATTATAATATATTTAAATTAGTATTTTTTAAAGGGCAGATTATATAGGTTGTTAAAACCGTCTAGGATAAAATACCTTTTTAATAAACCTTGTTAACCGTTCGTATTATTACTATTACTACTATTATTAAATCTGCCATTATTACCGTTTCGTTTATTATTACGTTAACCGTTCTATTAGCTATTATTATTCTTATTTGTCTTATATTTTCGGTAGTCTTTAGCTATGTAACTATATTTTTTCTAGTTTTAATAAAAAAAATACGCTTTTAACGTTTTATAAAGGTTTATTACCGTTATTTTTTCCTTTGTTATTATTATTACCTCAGGCGTTATAATTTTAGTTTTTAAGTTTATTATTACCGTTTTAATTACTTTTAGTTTTTATTTATTTAATAGTAAAATTCGTCATTAAAATTATTTATTAGTCGATAAATTATAGAACCGTTTTACGGAATACGGAACTTATTATTTAATATTAATTATTTGTTTTATTCTTAACGGCAGGTAAAAATATAATAACCTAATAATTTTTGCCTAGTTTTGCAAGGTCGTTGGGTTCAAGCCGTATTATTCAGGCTGATTGCCTAGTTTTATACCGTATTCCTTAACTTTACGGATTAGTTTTTAAAATTTCGTAATAAAGACGATTACATATTTACCGTTATAACGGTACTAGTTTAATTCTTTTAATTCCGGTAACGAACTTTAAAAGCGCTTAACGTATCGTTTTAGTAATTACATTTATTAAACGTAATTTATCAAAAATTAAAAATTTTATTGCCTTTGTATAACGTATTTTTTTAAATATAAGATTTAAAACATATTTTCTAAAGTTCTTAATTTTTACAGCTCTTTAAATAGTTTTCTTTATTTAAGGCAAATTCGAAATATTTCTAACGAAAAGTGGAATTTATTTTCTTAGCTTTATTTATTTATTTTTTATCTTTCTTATTACGGCTAGAATAACGTTTTTTCCGATTATTGTAATTCGAATCGCTTAAATAGCTTTTAAAATCCGAGTTTAAGTCCAAATCCGAATTCGAAACGACGTCGAGAAATTAACCGATAAAAAGGAATTATTACTATTTCCTTTACCGTTACCGCCTTTTCTGCCGTTACGTTCACCGTTACCTCGTAATAAAGGCGAAAGGGATAATAATAAAAACCGTTTCGATAAATATAACAATAACGTTTTTATTTATAAGCCGTTACTAGCCAGGTTCCGCTAAAGATCCGTAAGATTCTTTTTTTTTAAAAAGTATCTTTTTACCCTTTTTTCTCTTAAGTTTTTCGTTATACTTTAAGCTTTTAATAATAATTTTAAAGCTTTTATTAAATACTCCAATCGGTTTTAATCATCCCGGTTTTATTAACGGGCCATTACTAGAATAAATTTTTTTTCGCTAGCATTATTTTAAAATATTTAAATTTATCTTTATATATGATATATATAACGTAAATTTATTAAACTTGTTCCTTTAAAGTTTGTTAATTTTATTTAATTAATTACCCTTATTTTCGTTTAATAATTACTTTATTAATTAATAATTTAACATATATACGTAAATATTTTATTTTTACCAAAAAATGTTTTTATTTAAAATGAAACTTTAACAAATTCGTAAAAATATCTTAAGGTTTTAAAATTCCCCTTTATTAAATAACGCAAAAGTTATATAAAGGTATTAATTAATCGGTTTAACAAACCTTTATCGTATAATATATACTTAATCGAATAAATTCGTTTTTATATTTATTACCAATAACTTTAACTTAAAAACCGGTTAATTAAAACCTTGTAATACGTTATTTATAATTTCATAATATTATATTTTAAAATAATAACAACAAAAAAGCATTTATTACGATTTTTCTTTAAAAAACTAAAAGATATTATTATATAAGAATTTGCGGTATTTATTTAACTGTTATTAATATTAAGATATATATATTACTTGGTTAGATCTCGGATGTATTTGTTCTATATGTAAAAAACTAGCTAAAAAGATATATATGCTAAACCTACTTAAGACGCGTTTCGAGTAAACGTTATACGAGCTAACTAACTCTATTACATACTTACGTACCGAATTCTAATAAATCCAATTAATAATAACGTCTAGTTTTTTTTAAAACGTTATTTTTAATAAAACAAAACTAGTCCTTTTTATTTTCGCAATTTATAATCTTTTTAAAAACTTTATATATAAGTTATATCTCGAATTAGTTATTAATAAATATAATATTAAAAATATTACTTTAAATTTACTTATATTATTAAATGAAACTTATAACGTATAATATTTAACTACGAGACTAAGGTATATAATCTATCCTAACCGTAAAAACCGTTATTATTACTATATTCGACGATGTTAGCTTGAGTATTTATCTTGTTAATTATTAGTATAATTAGTTCGTATCTTTAAGTTAGCCTAGATAATACAGCTTGAACTTAGTCGACCTTAGATAATAGTTAATTAATTAATAATTTTGTTTAAAATGTTTAAAAAATAAAATAATAGACTGTTAATACATAATATTAAAAAAACTTTAAGTAATTAAGTAAGATTATAAAGTAATCTTATACTAATAATAAAATAAATTTTAGATTTTTTTTATAATATATTAATTTCCTTTTCAGATTTACTATATTTATATATTTAATATTTATTATATTAATATAAATTTTATTAAACTTTAACGTTTATAGAAATTTAAATTACTTACCTTATAATTATAAATGCGACTATTTTTTTCTATCGTTTTATATACCGCCTTATTTAAACTTTTAAAGTTTTATCTCGCTGGCCGCTTTTTAATATTTATTTTTATTAATTAATTGTAAATATGCGATTTCGTTAATTTATATCGAGAATAGCGGGGTGTAAGAGGGGGTAGGGCGTAAATAAGGCAGTTATCTTATAGTTATTATTTAAAATCCGTATTATCTTATACGTAAGACTACCGCGTCGCCGCGGTAAGCACAATATGCCCTCGTTTTAATAACGTTGGCTATATAATAATTTTAAGTATATAAATGCGGTTTTAACGTATATCGGCTAATTCGGCTTATTAACGCAGGTTTTAAATATTATTATACGTTTTAAGTTTATACTTTTTCAGAAATAATTATAATTAAAAGAAACCTTATTAAAGAAATGTAAATATATTAATAAAATTTATTATTATCTGTGGGCAAATTATGTTGCATTCTTCAGGCTGTAGTTCTGATATGTCCTATCCTTTCCAACTAGGGGGGGAAAGCAGCTAAATATAGCCTTAGCTGCTTTATCCTTGCAATCTTAAGGCCACAAATTAAAGCCCTTTTAATCCTTTTAACCTTTAACAATAAATTACCATATCTGCCGACACGCCCTTATAGCCCTAAAGTTACCATAAAACCATCCAGACCTTGCCGTCGCCTTAGAAACTATTAAAAGGTCTTTTTATCCGTCCTGTATAAATCCTCCAGCCCTTCCGGGATAAAGCTAGCTTCGTATTCTGCACTACGCTTCCCCTTTGTTTAAGCCATTATTCCTCCGTTTTGGGCAATCCTTTACCATATAGCCGTATTTACCACATTTGTAACAAAATGGCTAGCCATCCTTGTTCCATAAGGGTTTGTTCTGTCGGTTTGCGTTATGGTTATTACCACTTTTTTTTTTCCCGTTTTTTTTCTTTCGAAATTCGGCGACAAAGTCGTCGTATACCTTAATTATCTCCGTCGTTCCCTTTATAAATCCAGTAACGACTACCATAGGGGCTTCTTAACGTTGGCAATAACCGCAGCGGCCAATTTAACTTTATCTACTTAGGTAAACTTCGCCGAATTACCATTACGATACCTAACCGTTATCAAGGCTACCCAGACAGCCGTTTTCCATATCTCCCAGTTATTACTGCTTCGCAGCCGATTTTCTTCGTTAAACTTGAAATCGAAATCTTTTTAATCCAGGTACGTATTTTTCTTTTATTTCTTATTATCCGACAGCGTAACAAACGCCTTTATCAATTGTTCCATGTCAAAGCCCTCCGGCTAACCTCCTACGTCTTTTCCAAACGCTGTTATTTTTCCAGTTGCCATCTGGGCTTTTTCTAGTCCTTTCTGGGGTTTTTTCTGGGGTTCTTTCTCGAGTTCTCTTTCGAATCCTCTCGGATATCACCGCGTTGACAAGCCTCTCTCGCTTCTAATCGACAACGGCCCTGCGTATATAAACGTTTCAGTCCTATTCGAAGCGATTAAGGGGATTTCTAAGCCTTTTTCTCTAAAACCGAACCTTTGCAGTTTCCTTATTTCAAAGCGCCCTTACGCCGAGCCTGCCGTTTTTCTGGCCTTTTATACCGAAGCGAAGCGGTACCTCGAATTATAATACAAACTGGGTAAATCAAAATATCAAAAGACAAAACCAGAAAATGCTACCATATAGGCAAATTGTGTTATATTCTTCAGGCTGTGGTTCTGATATGTCCTATCCTTTCCAACTAAGGGGGGAAAGCAACTAGATATAGCCTTAGCTGCTTTATCCTTGCAATCCTAGGGCCACAAATTAAAGCCCTTTTGATCCTTTCAACCTCCAACAATAAATCACCATATCTGCCGACATTATCTTTAATTTTTATAGTTGAACATATCTTTTTAAAATTTGAATAAATTTATATATAAATATTCTAAAAAGAATTCATGTATTTATTTATTATATATTAAATAATAAATAAAATCTTTAAAGAATTTATAAAATTTATACATATAGTATTAAGTATAAATATATATATATTAATGTAATTTAACATTTTAACGAAGTATAACTAATTTTAAATTTAATAAAAATTTAAATATTGTTTTAATTAATTTAATTATATTTTACATATTTTTATTCTTATTTTCCTATATTATTTATAATATATAATACTTAAAAAGAATATTAAAATTATGATTTGTAAATTAAATTAAAAGAAATAATTATATTAATACTTTCTATAATAAATATTTATATAAATTAATAAAACATTATATATATTATTTAAAACGTAATTAGTTAATAATTTTAAATAATAAAATTCCGTTTTTAATTAATATAAAATGACATATTTTACTTTAATTAATCGGAAAAAATATCTAATTTAAATTTAACTTATATTAACATATTTTAATATAACGCCAATTTAAAAAAATTACTTAATTATAGTTTCGGCCATATTATTATATCGATAATAAGTAAAAAAATTGAAAATTTGAAAAACTAATTAACTAAATTAATAACAAATTAAATTCTATATATATTACAGTATTAAATAACTTGTATTAAGTTTTTCTAATTTTTATTAAAATATACGGTTTTTAAAAGTACTTTTTAATTACGTTTATATAAAATTAGTTATATATATATTTAATAGATAAATTACTTACATATTAAAGATATTCTCTTTAAAGAAAACGTAACCTTAGAACTAAATTAAATAAATGAATAAATTATGTTATCGGTTATTAAGCTTTGCTAAACCCTAACCTTCTTATAAACTGCCCTGTTATACCCCTATCGACGACTACTTTTAACGGAATTCTGGACGGTGTTTGTAATCCGGAATAACCGGATAAATTATTATTCTTAATTTTTTAATTTATATTAATTTAACAGTTAAACTTTAACGTTTTTAAACCCGTTATTATTATTATTTAATTTTATTAAAAATATTTTTATAAGTTAAATATTCTTTGATATCAATTTACTTAAAAAACGATTATGTTTACGGCTTTAATTTAAATCGTATCCGAAAATTAAAAATAAAACTTAATTTTTTTCGGAAAAATTCATAATATCGATAAAAATATCGATATATTTTAATCGGCCGATTATTTTATTTCAGTAGGATAATATCATAGAAATTATTTCTATCGAGATTCCGGAAATACGCAATATTAGGACTTTATATTCGGATTTAGCTAATACATTTTAGCTATTTTAATTAATAAAAATTCGAAAAGCCGTAAAATCCATCGAAGTTAAAGGTTATTAATTTAAAGTTCTTAACCCTTTTTCCTAGTTAACATTTAACACTTTTAATCGTAAAACCGGTAAAAGGTTATAAAGTAGCTATTTTATACGGACTTAAGGCTGACCGCGAAAAACTTAATATTTCTAAAGTTATTATTTACATTTTAAAGAATTCTCTTTATTAAACCAGTTAAAGGATATAAGGTTTATCAATGTCGAAGTTTATCGGCATTACGTAAATAAGTTTTCCAATTAATATTAATCGAGATTTTACGTATTTATAAGGATTTAATAATTAATTTCGAAATAAGGCTTTTCGTAAATAAAGTATATAATTTATTATTACCGTAAAAACTATTAATAATTATCGTATTTAAAAATAGTATATAAAGTATTTATCGTATTAATTATTACTGTAATTACTTTATAATTTTAACTTAACTTAAATTTTACGGCTTAAACTTAATAACCTTATATAAAAGAAAATTAATTATTATATTAATTATAACGTAATAAATTAATTTAAATATATTAAACTTTTTATTATTAAATGATTTTATAATTTCTTTATATATATATATATTATATATAGATTTATTATAAACGTTATATTTTTCATTTTTCGATTCATCTTTTTTAATTATTAGAACCTATATTTACTTTGAAATACATAATTTGTTTTTAGAAATATATATTTTACTTCTTTTATAAATAATAATTTTAAGAATTTTCGGAAAAAAAAGCAGTTAATATAAATAAAATTAAACTTAAATAAAATACACCCGGATTTAATATTATTCATTATTATAATAGCTTTAAACGCGTTATAAAAATCGACCATAAAATCTTTTTTAATAATATAAATAACGTGTGGGCAATTGTGTTGCATTCTTAAGGCTGTGGTTCTGGGTGTCCTACTCCTAGTTTCTAACAGGGGTGGGAGCTGTCAGATAAGTAGCGCAATAAGTGCGCACTTATCAATCCAGTCTTTTGGTGCAGTGGCTAGCTGACAGGAGCAGCTAAATATAGCTTTAGCTCCTTTGTCCTTGTAATCCTAGGGCCATAAATTAAAGCCCTTTTGATCCTTTCAACGCTCTAACAATAAATCACTACATCTGCCGACATGACGTAATATTATATAAAACATATAATATATAACAGAGAAACATATTTTAATCCGGAAAAATAAAATATATTTAAAAGTTAAAATTAATAAAAAAAACTTTATAAAATATAATATAATTTTTAATTTTATCATAATTTTCGTAACTATTAAAAATTAAAAAAACGATATAAATTCTTAATACGCGATTTAATATATTTATTATTTAAGTATTTTCGGTTATAAAGTGTTTTTAATTAAATAACGATATTATACTAATAAATTAACGAAAAAGAAAATATTTTTCTTAATAAAAATAATAAATAAATATAAAACTTAACTTTAAATATTAATAACTAATATTATTTTATATTATTTTCGATTTTCTTATTAAGATTATATAAAGTTTATATATTTTTATATTAACGTATTATATAAGCGAAACAAATATATAAACGAAGCGAATAGTTTTTTGTATTTCGTAATAATAAATTCAAATTAATTAATTATAATGTAATAAATCAATTTAACCTAATTAGGTTTTTTATTGCCAGACGTCTTTATATTCTTTTTACAAGTACGTATATTATGTCCGGGCTTACCGTAAACGTTATATTTCCGTTTTTTTACTTAAACCCTTTTACGACGATTACTTTCTGCCGTTATTAGTTATAATTATTTATTATTATTTTCCTTCGTAGCTAAAAAAGATTGTACTTTTTTTATAGTAAATATCCCTTTTTTTTAAAAAAACGTTTAATTTTAGTTTTTTGGAGTTTATTAAAAATATAATTCGTTTTACGTAATCAACCATATTTTTCCCGAAAAAAGGTAACTTTATACAAAAATATTAATTTTTTTTAATTAAGAAATTAATTAATCCAATTATTTTAATTAGTAAGTTCTCTTAATAATTTTTAATCTTTCTTTATAAATAAAGTTTTTATCGAATTATTTCGGTAATATTTTTAAAGGTTTTCGTAGGTAGAGAAATAACGGAGTTAATAAAGGTAAGTAAAAAAACGGTTGGTATAAGTATAATTAAGGCCTAATAGCTCAGTAATCGCGAGCCTGGGTATCTCTTTTAATTGCGATAAACTTAGGCACCTTATTTCGGTTAATTTTAAAAGATAGCTAGTTTAAATCCAGTTTGGGCTACCGTTTCTTTAGGTGACGCCAGCTTAAAAGGAACTAAACCAATTGGGGTTTCGGCTCCGTTACCGTGTCGGCGACAATTAAGGGGTAGCTGGGGTTTAGAACCAGTTACGATTAGGGGCGTTAGGAATTAATTAATTAATCGGATATATCTTATCGTTAGTTGCCGTATGTTATATAACTCGCATTGCGTTTTTCCGGCCTTTAGCCAAAAAGGGACGGTTTTTAAGGGGGTGTTCCCCGGTTGCGTTTATGCAATCTTTCGTGTACGTACTTAATGAATAGATCAGCTTCCTGTATAGCTAGCTAGATACCTTAATCGCACTTTACCTTGCATAAGTATAATTAAAATCGAATAAAATAAATCCCGTTTTTGCGAATCTGGATTTAATATTATGGGTTGTTATAATAACTTTAAACGCGTATTGAAAATTAATAATAATTTATTTTTAATAATATAAATAACGTAACGTTATATAACACTATTAATATATAATAAATAAATACGTTTTAATACGGAAAAATAAAATACGTTAAAAAATTAAAGCTGAAAGAAATAAGCAAGTATATAAAATATAATAATATCGTTAATTTTATAATAATATTCGAATTTAATTAAATAATAACTTTCGAAACCGTCGAGAATAAAAAAACGTTTCGAACTTTTAGTACGCGTTCGAATATATTTATGAAAATATTTAATTTATGTTTAAATTTAATTTATTTATCGGCAGCCGTTTTTGCTTATATTAATTTTTTAATTAAATAAAAGTGGGTTATCGGCGAAACAGCGAAAATTTTAATTTTTTAAAGTAAAATGATAAATAAAAGTAGAGTTTAATTTTAAAAGTTAATAGTGTATATTATTATAAATTATTTCCGATTCTTTTATTAGGCTTATTTAAGTTTTTTACGTTTTTTAACATTAGTAATAATTATACCGGCTATTATAAAAAGTTTTATTAAAAATTTAGTTTCGTTAAAATTGTAAATATTCTCCTTTACGATACCGTATTTTGCAATTATAACTCTAATAAGTGTAAATTATTTACAAAATATCTTTAAATTTTGGTATAACTCTTTTTAATAATTCTTTTTTAATTTAAACGCGTTTTAAATTTTTATTACCGTTTAATAAAGTTAGATACCTAGTTAACGCCGACGCATTCTGTAATATACTAGGCAAGTAGTAAATTCGCTAGATATTTTATATTTTATAGCCGGATAAGAAACGTTTATATATTTAAATTAAAAATTCGTTCGATCAACGATTTTTTTTCGGTCGGCGTTAATTTCCACAAATTAAAAATAATATCGATTTAGGCGCGTTTATTATTATATTATTTATATAACGTAATTTGAGAGTTTTAATATGTAAAACTAAATATTATATAATTAAGTTTGGGAGTTCGTTTTTTAGCTTAAATAATTAAATTTATTTTCGTTTTTTTATAAACCATTTTATATTATTAATATTAAGAAATAAATAATTAAAGTCAAGTGGTTAAAACGTGTTAAATTTTATTCGCTTTGTTTATATATTCGTTTTACTTATATAATACGTTAATAATACTAATTATCTTTATTATTATCAAGAAACTTATTAAAGATTTTATTTTACGGAAATAATAAAAGTTTTTTTAAGTGTAAGAATACAGCCCCCTGTAGCCAAGAACACTAGGCTAAGACAGGACCCCATATAAATCCTGATACGAGACTGTCCAACAACAGTCGCTGATACGACCCAAGAGGGGTTCGTGGCTCAGTGAGCTAACAATTGGTCTGAATATCTGACATTAAGATATTATATTTTGTAATTATAATTTAAATAATTTAAAAGGGTTTATAAAATATTTTTAAATTTTCGTACAAAATCTTTTTAATAATTTATATTTTAATGTAAATATATTTTTAATTTTTTTACTATTTAACAAAATTAAACTGTTAATTAGTTTTTATACGGATTATAATAAATTAAAAAAGTTATATATTTAATATATTTTTAACATAATAAAACTAAATATAAAATATTTACGTATTTAAAATAATAATTTATTTAATAATTCTTTTTATTAACGTTAATTTCCGTAAATTAAAAATAATATTAATTGGACTAGGTTTACCGTTATATCGTTTATATAAGGTAATATAAATAACTTAATATATAAAATTAAATATTATATAAATAAATTTCGGCGTTTACTGTTTAATTTAAATGTTTAAATTTCTTTTTTAATTTTTTATATACCGTTTTAAATTATTATTATTAAAATAAATAATTGAAATTAAACAATTAAAAGGTATTAAAATTTATTTGATTTATTAATATATTCGATTGACTTATATACTACCTTAATTAATAAAGTCTTTTACTATTTCAGAATTTTGATATAATAATATTATAAAAATAAATT
This sequence comes from Monosporascus sp. CRB-8-3, assembly GCA_004155055.1. Classification (NCBI taxonomy): domain Eukaryota; kingdom Fungi; phylum Ascomycota; class Sordariomycetes; order Xylariales; genus Monosporascus; species Monosporascus sp. CRB-8-3. The sequence continues at coordinate 11,213 of QJNZ01000669.1, forward strand.
GTTTTACTAAATAAAGAATTCATGGTAAAATGTTTTATATTAACGAATTAAGAGGAATGAATGTAATCTTTTAACGTCAAACAGCTATATAATTTTTTATAAATATATATATTATATTCGGGCTTATCCTAAACGTTATTTCTTTTTAAATATTTTTTAACAATTATTTTTAATTTTATTAATGATAATTATTTATTATATATTTACTTAATTCTATATATTTATATTTTTTATACTATAAAATCGTTTTTAAAAACGTATATATTTAATTTTTCGGTATTTATTAACAATATAATTCGTTATATAATAAAAACCTTTTTATTAAAACCTTTATTAATTTAAATATATTCGTAAATCAAGAAAACAATTAATATAAATATAATTAAAATAAAATAAAACAAATTTTATTTTTTATGAATTCGGATGTAATAATATCGATTATTATAATAAGTTAAAATATAATAATATTATTATATTTTTAATAACTTTTTCAGTTTAATTAATCAAAAGATTTTATTATTATTAACCATAAAAAACATTTTAATTTTCTAATATATATTTTAATATACTTGACAAATTATATAATTACGTTATTTAGTTATTTAATATTAATAATATAAAATGATTTATAAAAAAAATCAAAAATAAACTTCGCGGGTTAAATTAAAAAAAAACGCGAAACATAATTATAAACCGTTTTATATAATATATAACGTTTTCGAATTTATTTTAAAAAATTAAGATAAGGATAAAACATATTAAACTAATAATATTTTTAATTTATAAAATTTAACGATAACCTAAAAAGAATTCATTATAAAATAAATCCTTAATTTATATGCTTAAATATTTTTTTTATCCGGCTTTAACCTATTAAAAATATAATATATTTATTTTGTATTTAACGTGTTATAATATAAAAGAAGATTAATTAAGTATTTTATTTTATTAAACTGTAAAAAACATTAAAATGTATATAAAGATATTCAATTTAAGCCGTATTATTTAAGTTAAATTAAAAATCCGATGAATACATTATTTAAAATTTTCGAATAAAATAATTATTAATACGTTTTACTATAACGATAAATTATATTTCGGTTACGAAAAACCTTACTTCGAAATTCATTCTGTAATATCGATTAAGTTTAATCTTAATAAATTTGATATTTTTTAATTTATTTATTAAAGGAAATTTTAAGTCATAATTTAAAAAGTATTTAACTTTTCGCAGTAAACTTTAAATTTATATTAAATAGTTATTTTATACCTTTTCGTTAATATTAGCATAGTTACTTGGTTTAATTTTTATTAATTTTACGATATTCTTTTAAACTTATATATAATCGTTAAGTTTAAGCCGTATTATTTAAATTAAGATAAAGATACGAAATATTTATATTAATAATTAATTCAATAAATACTCTACTTAATATTTTCGAATACGGTAATTATTAATAATTTAAACCGTAATAATAAATTATAAGTTTCGGTTATAAAAACTCTTATCCCAACACCGATTACGTAATACCGATAAGTATTAATCCTGATAAACCTTATACCTTTTAGCTTTACGGTTCGGCAGGGGGAATCTCCTGGAGAGCAGATAATAACTTAGGAAATATTACACTTTTCGCGGTAAACCTTAAGTGCGTATAAAATAGCTGCTTTACGACCCTTTGCCAGTTCTACGACAGCCACCTTTAACCTCGATCGATCTTACGGCATGCCGGCAAAGTCCGAATATAAAGTCCTAATATTCCGTACCTCCGGAAACTCGACTGAAACGGGCTTAATAATATTACCTGACCTAAATAAAATTATCGGCTGAATAAAATATATTAATATTTTAATTAATATTAAAAAAAATTTCGAAAAAAAAATTAAATTCTATTTTTAATTTTTGAGTACGATTTAATTTAAAGCCGTAAAAATAATCGATTTTTGCGTAAACTTATATTAATAAATATCCGGCTTATAAAATAATTATTAGTAAAATTGGAAAATAATAATAACAGGTTTAAAAATATTAAAGTTTAATTTTTAAATCGATATAAAGATAATTATAAACTATAATTTATCCGGTTATTCCGGATTACGAAAGCTGTTTAGAATTCCTGTAAAAATAATTATAGATAAATATATATAAGGTTATTAAGTTCAAGCCGTATTATCTAGGCTAAACTAAAGATACGAAATAATTATAATAATAATAAACACGATATATACTTTATCTAATATTTTTAAATACGGCAACTATTAATAATTTTTACGGTAATAATAAATTATACGTTTCGGTTACGAAAAGTCTTATTCCGAAACCGATTATTACGTAATACCGATAGACTTCGACCTTAATAAACCTTATACCCATTAACTAATTCGGTAAAAGGGATTTTTTGGAATGTAATAACTTAAGAAATGTTATGCTTTTCGCGGTAAAACTTAAGTCCGTATAAAATAGTTACTTTACAACCGTTTGCCAGTTTTATAATTAAAAGTGTTAGATATTAGTTAGGAAAAAGGGCTAGGAATTTTAAACTAACCACCTTTAATCTTAATCGATCTTACGATTAATAAAGAGGTGTTAATGTAATAACCAGGTAGAAAATACTTGGTATTAAATTACCTTTTTAAATCCCTATTAATTAAAACAGCTGAAATATACCGGGCAATTCTTATTATAAGATACCGGTATTCCGTAACTATAAAGTTTTTATAAAAAACGTTTTTCTTAAAATTCCTAAACTTAATAAAGTTTTAGGATAAATTAAAAATATCGATATTTCCGTTAATTTAACCGATTTTTCTTAAAAAAATCGGATTTTGCTTTTAATTTTCGGATACGATTTAATTTATATAAACAAAAATAATTAAAAATTAAATAACTTTATAGTAGAAATATCGACCGTATAAAGGAATTATTAAGAAAACTAGATATAAGCGGTAAAGGGCTTAAGAATTTCGAAATTTAACTTTTGGTTTAATATAAGCAAAATAACGAACGATAATTTATCCGGTTATTTCGGATTACGAAAACCGTTTAAAATTCGGTTAAGAATAGTTGTTAATAAGGGCATAACAAGGTAATTTATAAGAAGGTTAGAGCTTGGTAAAGTTTAACAACCGATAGTATAATTTATTTATTTGTTTAATTTAGTTCTACGGTTACGTCTTTTTTAGAAATAATCGATAAATATATAATTAAGTAATTTGTAAAAAGGTTAAGGTTTAATTAAGCTAAATAACCGATAATATAATCTATTAATTTATTTAATTTAGTTTTACCGTTACATCTTTTTTAAACAGATTTTTTAATCTTATGCAAGGTAAAGTGCCATTAAGGTATCTAGCTATATATACATATAGGGAGCTGATCTATTTACTAAGTATATGTACAAATTGGTTTCATAAATGCAACCGGGAAGTACCCCCTTAAAAACCGTCCCTTCTTAACCAAGGGCCGGAAAAACGTAATGCGGATTATATGACATACGGCAACTAACGATAAGATATACCCGATTGATTAATTGGTTCCCAACGCCCCTAATCGTAATTGGTCCTACCAACTACCCCTCAATTGTCGCCGACACGGTGGCGGAGCCGAAGCTCCAATGGTTTAGCTCCTTTAGGCTGGCGCGACCTAAAGGAACGGTAGCCTAAGCTGGATTTAAACTAGCTGTCTTTTAAAATTAACCGAAACAAGGTGCCTAAGCCTGTCGTAATTAAAAAAGACACCTAGGCTCGCAACTATTAAGCCATTAAGCATTTGTTAAACTTATATAAATTAATTTAATTAAAATATACCGGTTAAATTTAAATATAAAATCTTAATATTCCGTATTTCCGAAATTATAACGAAAACGGTATTAATTATATTATCGATTTAAATAAAATAATCGGCTTAATAAAATATATTAATACTTTTATCGATATTAATAATTTTTCCGAAAAAAATGAAACTTTATTTTTAATTCTCAAATACGGTTTAATTTGAAATAATAAAAATAATTAATTTGTAACTAAATTTCTATTAAAGAATATCCGGTTTATAAAAAATATTAATAGTAAAACTGGAAAATAATAACAACGGGTTTAAAAACGTTAAAGTTTAATTTTTAAATATATATATAAAAAATCGAATAATAGTTAATTCAGTTATTTCGGATTATAAAAACCGTTTAAAATTCTGTTAAGAATAATTATCGAAAAATGTTTATATAATTAAGTAGTTTAAAGTAACCTTAAAATAAAACATTTTAACTATTAGAATTATATTAATTTTTTTATATCGAAAAACTTTATTTACGAAAAAGTTAAAATTTAGTAAAAGCTTATAATCGAAATAATATGATTTATTAATTTGATTAATTTAATTGTATAGTTACGTTTATTTTAAAATTTTAAAACGTATTTAAATTTGAAAATATTTTATAAATAATTTAAAATTCTTTAATTAGGATTACGAAATATAATATAATAGAAAAAAATATAATTTATAATAATATTAATTATGAATTTTTAAAATAAGCTATATTTTTATTTATTATTTTTATCGGAAAATATAATTTTAATAGTAATTCGTTACTTACTTATTTATACTTAATTTAAAAATTAAAGTTAATATAAATTAAATATTTTAATAAATATATTAAAATACATAGTAAAAATTCGAAATATCTTTTAATTTTTACCTGTTATAAAAGTTATTACAAAATTAATAATATTATTATAATGTGTATATATTCACTTATTTTTTAAAAAATTATAAATTTTTTATATATTTTATTTTTCCGTATTACAATATAGGTATTTATATTAGCAATTAGTGCTTTTAAGTGCTCGCGGCTAGTGTATCTAGGCTGCGACTGCTGCCTACAACAGCCTTTGTCTAGGAACCATTTTTTATACAGTTAAACGTATATTTAAAGGCGATTACCCTAGATTTCTTTAATTTTTTTTAAAATAATTATATACTTTTCGCCAAAATTCTATATTTAATACCTGTAACTATTAATATAGTAGTATTTTTTTATTAATTAATTACCGTAATACGTTAAACGATATAGTTATTTATAAATTAAGTTAATAAAAAAGTTACGAAATTTAAAAAGGGATTATTTAATTAACTTGAAAAAGAATAAATGGTTAATAATAGTAAGCGAATAATAAAAACGTATTTTAATGTAGTTTTTTATAATTAAGCAAAATAGCTTATCCGATAAAGATCTTATTTTTATGCGGAATAAAAAGTGTATAAATAATAATTTATTTTATTTTGATGTAAAAATTTTTAAAATAAAAGGTTTTATAGTAAAAGGGGAAAATAAAAGTTTATATTAAATGTAACGGTAGGAAAAAAATTGTTGTCGAAATTTATCAGAAAAAGTTTTATCATTTTAATAACGATAATTAAAAGATTAATATAAAACCTTTATATAAAAATAATAACTTTAATTAAAATTAAGCAAGTTATATATGTGTTTGAGTATTAATTTAAGAAAGAATATAAAGAAGTTAAGGTACGGAAATATAAATATAAGTTAGTTAAAGATAAAGTTAAAAATTTAAAATTTTATTTAAAAAACCGATAATATAATAAAACGAATATATAATATCGTAAAACGATTATTAAATATACCTTAGTTTAAAAGTAGGTTTTAATAAAAAAGGTTTTAATTAAAGGTAATACGGAATTGATAAAAGGTAAATATTTATAAAAACGTTTTATAAAATACTTAAGGGGCGGGAAATTTAAAAAAAGCTTTTTTTACCATTAAAAGTAACGTAAAAAAGATTAATTCTGTAAAAGAAAACGAAACGAAATTAAGAAATTAATTTATTAAAAAACTTTATCCTTTAAAAAGGGAAAAAAGTAAAGAAAAGAAATTACGTAGAGAAAAAAGTATAATACGTAAGAACTCCGACAATTTGGGTAGATTATTTTTAGATTTATTTAAAGGTTCCCGAAAACGAAAAAGTCGTCGTAATAGTTTTCTTAATATTTTTAATAATATTTTAAGTTTTAATAACCTAAATAATTTTAATAAATTAAGTATTTACTTAAAAAATAAAGAAAAAGATTTACGAAGTTTAGTAATAATATAAAGTTATGTTAAAAGCGTTTTAATTTTTTATTAAATAAGGAAAATTATTTAATAAGTTAAGTTAATTAGAAACTTTAAAGTAACGTTTTAATTTTTGCTTTTAAAAATATTAATTATAAGAACGGAATAAAGTTAAGATAATTTAATTAGTTATAATTTGTATAAGTTATTATTAAGACGTTTAAAAATGTGTTTTTAAAGTTAATTATAAGTATTAAAAAAGAAACGAAAATATTAAGGATTTTTAAAAAGATTTAAGTAGTTATAAATAAAGTTAAATAAAAGTTTAGTAAAATTATATATAACTAAAAGATCTTAAATAGTTTATTATAAAGTTTTAAAAGATATTATAAATGGTTAAGAGTTATAATATAAAGTTTAAATTAAAGGAATAAATTATTTTATCTTTTATTATTATAAAGATTTACGTTAATAGCTGGTATAAGACGATTTAATTAATGTTTAAGTAAATTAGTTATTTTTTTAATAGTTAATCGACGACTTTAACAATGAATTTTATAACCGTATTAATTAAAAAAACGGGAAATTTTATAACGTTTAAAAAGGTAAGGGAAAAGGAAATAATAATAACAATTTTCGAGATAATAGGCCCGTATAAAATAAGATTGAAAAATTACTTTATTTTAATTCTGGTAAATACGGGTATTTAATAAAAATTATTTTAAACCGTAGAAAGGAAAAAACGGTATAAGAAAAAAAGGAAAACGTAGTTAACGTTAAAGTAATAATAAATAAAATATTTAAAGTAATAGTTTTCGTAACACTTATAACGGTAATAAAAACGAAAAATAATTTATTTTTAACGGTTTAAAAGATTTATACCGATTAAACAGAAAGATTTTTAATGCCTGCGTTAAAAAATAATACCTTAAGGATTTTATACAGTAGTATAATAAGATAATTTAAAAGGAAACTTAGAGAGCTTTAGTAATTAAACGTTTTAAAGCCCGGAAGATTTTAATAGTTAAATATTTTAAAGCTTAGTATGGGTGACCCACCTTTAAAGTGCACCTACCTTTAAAGAACACTCCCTGACCGCTATTAACATAGCTACATTATTAATTTATATACAAAACACCATATAAAACAATGCAATTAAATGTTATAAAGGGTTGCGTATATGCTGTAATATAGCAGGCGCATTTTTTAATAAATCCTGCTTTTTTAACCCGATTTAAGCCTTATAGTTTTCCATTAGTTTCGCCTGCTATTACTTTGTTTCCTTTTGGGCCCTGTAAATATTTTGAATATTAGCGAATGAATTTTCCGCCGAAAGCTTAATTTTTTTTTTTTTGTTATTAGCTTTAGTAATTCGTTTTTTTCGCGAAGGAGCTGATTTTCGAGTTTTAAAGTGGTAATAACTTTTGCGTCCTGGTTTAACGTTTTATTTGCCTTTTTTACGAAAGCCCGATAGCTGCGTTTTTTACCGACGTTTTCGAATAAGAAGTATTTAAATTGCTTTTTTAGGTCCTGGCTTTTTTTCGGTATAAAAAACGTTAATTTATTGCGTAATTTAGGGGTTTTTTTTTATCGGAGTAACTGGCCTAAGGATATTTAGTTCCGGATAAATTATTTTAGGATTTTTAACGATTTTATTCATATTTAACGGCCAAACTTTTACGTAACGGAAGCCGCTGTAAATATTTTTCCATATAAAGGCCTTATTATACGCGTAATCGTACGTTTTGAAAAAACGTTGTTTTATCCGGGGTGCGGAAATATCGTAACTTTATTACTTTTTCGTCTTTTGGCGATAAGTTATTTTTAACGGTAAGAAAACGCCTATATCTAAAGGTTATAATACGTAAGTAAAATACGGCGGTAGGTATATTAACGTTACGTTATTAATTTTGCATTCGTATTAAAATTAAACGGATTCGTACGTAACGTATTTATTTATTAAAAGGATTTTTTTATCGGTTATTTTTAAAGGTTTCGTTTTTGAAAGATATATTTTACGAAATTATCGCAAAGCGATTCGGGCGTTACTTTATTCCGAAAAGGACGAATTATATATTTACGGGGGGATTATATTAGGAAATTATTATTTTTAAAATGTAATTCCTTTAAAAATAACTAATAAAATTAGATTTTCGACCGCGGAAATAGCTGTTTTAAAAATGGAAATTTAATTAATGCTTTTTAATTTTTTTAATTTGGTAGGGTTTTTAAAAGCGTTACTTAAAACTTTCTTACCGTAAGATTTACCCTTTTAAACGTTATATTTATTTATATTCGTAATTTTTCCTGGCTTAATTTTTTTTAAGATAATACGTTCAAGGGCGTTATAATACCGATAAAAAGCGTTTTCCTAAGTATCTTTCGCCTTAAAGAAATCGAACTGTTTGGCGAATTTTGTTTTGATATTAAGGTTTCGGTATAGAAAGTTATCAGTCTAGTATATTCCTAGGGTTTTTTCGTTTCTATGGTTTTATAGAACGACTTTAATAAAATAACGGACTTAAACTTTATTAAAAATTCGTTTTACATTTTTTTCTTTATATATTTATTCCGTTACGAAACGCTTATTATTTTTTAAAAAGCGTTAATAAAGTTTAAAGGCTTTTTACATAATAAAACTACCGTCCCGGCGTTTCCGGACCGTTATAGCGGAGGTATCCCAAACGGCGGCTAAATTTTTAACCCTTTTACCTTTCTTTACTTTCTCGAATAACTTAGTAATAAAATACTCTTTATCGGGACCTATTTTCAAAATATAGTACGAATTGCTTTAATTATGGTTAAGATACGGTTTAATAATAAAGAAGGTCTATATTTGCTAGTAGGGAAAATTCGTTCTTTAAAGGTAGGTGCACTTTAAAGGTGGGTTACTTATACTAGGTAATTAATTATTTTAAGTTATAAGTAAACGAATACTTTAATAGAATTATTATAAAAACGTAATATTTTTATATAGTTATTTTTATATAGAAATAATTTAAATAAGTTATTTTAAAATTTAAAAACGAACGTTAATATTATTAAATAACCTTTAAAAAAGTTTAATAAAAAACCCGAAATTATAATTAAATATATGGTATATATTTACAATTTCCTTTTCAAAATATTTATCGGAAAAATATTTTAAAAAAAGAAATTACGGCCTAATAGCTCAGTGGTCGCGAGCCTGGGTGTGGTCTCTTTCAATTGCGACAGGCTTGGGTACCCTGTTGCGATTAATTGCAAGAGACAGCTGGTTCAAATCCAGCTTAGGCTACCGTTCCTCTAGGTGGCGCCAGCCTAAAGGAGCTAGATTATTGGAATTTCGGCTCCGCCATCGTGTCGGCGATAATTGGAATAATTAGGGGCTTTGGGAATTAATCAAATCAATCGTGTACGTAACCATTTGTTTATTACCGTATTAAAAAACTCCCATTAATCGGGTTTTTCATCCGGCCTTTTAAGAGATACGGTTTTTAAAGGTACTTTCCGGTCGCGCTTATAAGAACCAATGTATATGTGTATAGTACATGGATTAGCTATACAGCTAGATACCTAATAATACATATTGTCTTATAAAAAAAATTACTTATATCGTAACGTTATACTAAACTTTAATAAGATTTAATTATTAATAATTAATATTTTTCGGAAAAGATTTTTCCTATAACTTTACGAAAAACCGGAATTAATTATTAAAGTTTCGCATATAATAAACGATAAAATATATTAATATAGATATATATTAAAAGAAATAGCCGGTAAAGAAAATAATAATAACTTAATAAATAATTTAACACGGATTTTTAAACATTTTTAAAAATAAAAAGTTTTTAATAACAAATAAAGTTATAAAGAAAATTATTTTTTAATACCGCTGTTTTTATTTCTTTAATACCGAATAATTAATATAAATTATTAAAAAGTTTACAGGGATAGATTTAAACTTTAACGATATAAAATTAATTAAGTATATTAATATTAATAATAAAAATTATTTTAATTTTATTATAAAAGATTTGGTAGGTTATTAAAAAGATTGTGCGTTTAAAAATAAAAATAAAATTTAATAAAACTTATATACGTATATTACGGAAATGACAAAACCTTTAAAAACATTACTATCGGACGAAAAAAAATAAACGTAAAGAAATATAAATCCTGCATTTTAACGGTAATAAAAAATTCGATAAACGATAATTAAAAGCTTTTACGTTATAAAAAATATTAAACAAATAAATTTTAACATATATAATTAATATTAAAACGGAAATAAAAAACCAAAAATATAATTTCTATAAAATAAAATACATACGATTTTTACATAAATAAATTTTTTTATATATTTTTGAAATTTCGTAATAAAAGTAATAACCTATATTATTAATAAAATAAGTTAGTTTATGGTAAAAAATATAATATTAATCGAATATTATAAAATCGTATTTAAACCCAATAAATTACATAAATTTAATAACGGTTATTTTCGAATTTGCGGTAATAAACATATAATTTTAAGTAATTAAAATTATCGGATTAAATTAAAAAAAATTAATAACCCGTAAAATAAAGAAAAATATTATTAAGTTATTAAAAAATATATATTTATAAAATATAATTATTAAAAAGCAGTAAATGATTTAAAATATTATACAAGGTCGTTAGATTTAAGCCGTATTATCTACGCTAAGCCAAAGACACGAAGTAATTATACTAATAATTAACACGATAAATACTTTACCCAGTATCTTCGAACAAGGCAACTATTAATGGTTTTCACGGTAATATTTATAATATTATATATTATTATTTATAAAAACTTATGAAAATTAAATACCCTTTTTAATTTTAATAATATTATGCGATTGTTTTCATAACTCGTATAAAAACCGTTTAAAATACCCTTAAAAAGAAAACGTAAATATAAAAACAAAAATAATAATGTTATTTTAAAAAAATAATACGGATTAAAAAATTAAACAAATTAAACGTAAAAAGAAAATACTCGAAAAATATTATCTTTAAATTATGTACTTTAAGAACTTTAAATAAAACCTTAAAATTAATTTAAAAGTTAAAATTACCATTAGCTTAAAAAGACAAAAACGAAAATAATTTTTATATTTTCTATTTTAACCGATTAACGTTAAATAATAAAAAAAACCGTTTTAATAACTTTTAAAATGCTAATTAAATTATCCATAACGCTTATAAATATAAACAAATAATTAACATATTAAATAATACTATTTATAAGTTATTTATTACTATAAACAACAGCTTATTTTAAAAATAATAATAATCAAAAGCTTACAACGAAAAATATAACTTATGGTTATTTTTACAAAAATTAAAAAAAAACGTTTACGTAAAGTTTTTAAATTTACGTTCTTTAATAAAGGTAGTGAAAGGTACCTTATTAATATTAAATAAATATTTAAAAAAATATACGTTTATTAAAAAGCTAAATAAATATAAAGTACGTATTTAGATAAAACGATTTATATAACGAAAAAGAAATTTATAACAAAACCCAAATAAATACCGTAAAAATAATATATTAAGAAATCTTAATAATATCAACCGATTTTTTAAGGTAATATATATTCCAAATAGATTTTATTATAACGTATTTAAACGGTAAATTAAAGGAAAATATTTATATAAAACAACTTCCGATAGTAAACAAATATTTTAATACGTATTTAAAAAATAAGGAAATACATAAATTCTTCCTTAAAAAAGGATTAAACTGATGAACTCTTTATACTGTTTAAAACAGGCCGGAGCTATTTAATTAAAAAAAAATAAAAGAAATATTTACAAATAAAACTTTTATTCGTTAATTTCGAATAACGCGATATATTATAATCTTAAAATAAAAAACGTTATCGTTTTATACGTAAATAATTTTTTACTTTTTAACTTTAATAAATAATATCTTAAAAATATCTTGAAAAAAATGATTAAAAACGTTTTTATTAAGGATTTAAATGACGTAAATTTATATTTAAACGTACAAATTATCCGATTTTATTAACGGAAAATATTAAACTAAATTACAAATAATATATTAAAATAAAATTAAAATTAGTTAACTTAAAGAAAATTAAAAAAACCTTATATTATTCGTTTAAAATTACTTAGAGCATATTATAAAATATAACGGCATAATTAAAAAAAAACTCTTAAATATACGAAATTAATAAGGAAATTTCATTTTTTAAATTATATTAATAAACGCAATATAACGTTTATAACGTTAATTTAAATAAAATATATAAATAACCCGTTATTTAAATATTTAAAATATATTAAAAAATTATTAAAATATTTAAATAATAGATTAAATATTCTTTTTCTGTACCGAAAATTATAAAAAAATTATTTATATTTGTAAGCAAATTGTGTTGCATTCTTCAGGCTATAGTTCTGATATGTCCTAGTTTTTTCTAACTAGGGGGGAGAGTAGCTAGATATAGCTTTTGCTCTTTTGTCCTTACAATCCTAGGGCTACAAATTAAAGCTTTTTTAATCCTTTTAACACTTTAATAATAAATTACTATATCTATCGATACGCCCTTATAACCTTAGGGTTGCTATAAAGCCATCCAAACTTTGCCGTTACCTTAAAAACCATTAAAAAGTTTTTCTATCCGTCCTATACAAATCCTGCAATCCTTCCGGAATAAAGCTAGCCTCGTATTTTATATTACACTTTTATTTCTTTAGGTAATCCATTATTATATATCCGTATTCATTATACTTATAACAAAATAACTAGCTTTCTTTATTTTATAAGAGCTTATTCTATCGGTTTTAATTCGCGTTATAATTATTACCACTTTCTTTTTTCCTTCGAAATTCGGCGATAAAGTCGTTATATACTTAATTCACCGTTATAGTTAAGTACTAACGAAGCATTTTTCTTATTCGGCCCTTCTAACCGGCGTTATCCTAATTCCGAATCGAACCGATAAACATAGTAACCTGTTATCTAGCGTTAATAAATATATCGACTTCGTTATATCGCCGTACCAGGTTCTTAAAGTTAACCACATAGTTTAACGTCGATTATTTCTTATAATCTTATTTAACGAATTAAAACTAAGTTTAAAAGTTTATTTTTTAATCGATTCCTTTTATTCCATATAAACGTTTTAATATTTTAATTATTTCCGTTCCCTTTATAAATCCAGTAATGACTGCTATAAGGGCTTCCTTAACGTTAATAATAACCGCAGCGGTTAATTTAGCTTTATTAATATAGCTAAACTTTGCCGAATTACCGTTACGGTACCTAACCGCTATTAAGGTTACCTAGATAACCGTTTTCCATATCTTTTAATTATTATTATTTCGTAACCGATCTTCTTCGCTAAGCTTAAACTTAAAATCCTTTTAATCCAGGTACGTATTTTTCTTTTTTTCGTTCGATAGCGTAACGAACGTTTTTATCAGCTATTCCATATCAAAGTCCTCCGGTTAACCTCCTACGTCTTTTCCAAACGCTGTTACTTTTCCAGTTACCATCTTAACTCTCTCTGGTCCTTTCCAGGGTCCTTTCTAAGGTTCTTTTTGGGGTTCTTTCTCGAATTCTCTTTCTCGAATCCTTTCGGATATCACCGCGTCGACGAGCCTCTTTTGCTTTTAATCGACAACGGCCACTACGTACGCAGGCGCTTCTCCAGCAACTAAAAGGACTTTAAAACCTTTTCCAAAGTTGAACTTTCGTAGTTTTCTTATTTTAAAACGCTTTTATACCGAGCTTACCGTTTTTAACCTTCTATACCGAAACGAGCGGTACCTCGAATATAACATAAAATAAGTAAATTAAAATATTAATAAACAAAACCAAAAAATGCTACTATATAGGCAAATTATATTGCATTTTTCAGGCTATAATTCTGATATATCCTAGTTCTTTCCAACTAAGGGGGAAAGTAGCTAGATATAACTTCTGCTCATTTATCCTTGTAATTCTAGGGCCACAAATCAAAGCCCTTTTAATCCTTTCAACACTCCAACAATAAATCACCACATCTGCCGACAATATTATAAATATAAGGAAACGCGTTGCAATTCGGGATATCGCTGTTATTCTAATTGATCTAGGTTATAAGAAAGGTGTAGGAGTGGCTAGGACTGGGCTATATACGTGCGAAGAGTGGGTCTGTCGCTTCCACCCCTCCGTTGCCCTAAGGACGCCCCACACCCAATTCCTTTAGCCACCACATATATCCCAACACGCCCTCATAGCTAAAGGAATTTCTAAGGTCTTTAAAACTATCCACAGCTTCGCCAGCGCCCTTAAGCCTTTAAACTTCCGTCCTAGCGCCCTTATTTATTAATAGTTAGCTTAATACTTTTTAAAAGGCTAATTATATAAATCCTTTAAGCCGTTAAAAATAAAATAAGCTTCGCCGTAATAAACCTAGCTTATATTCTTTTTACCGCCATCTTTATCGTTATTATCGTTCTTCTTCTTTACCTTCCGGTAATCCTTTACCTTATAACCGTATTTACAGTAATTTTAATAAAAAAGTTCGCTTTTTTTATTCCAATTCGGCTTTTTATTATTATTTTACGTAATGTAATTTTAACTTTCGGTCGATTATTTCTTATAATTTTTATTTCGAAATTCGATAATAAAACCGTTTAAAATGTAATTAAACCGGATAAATTAAAACCGAAACGTTTTTTAAATACGTAACGTTTATATTTTAACGTTTTTAATATTACGAAACGAATTAATAAAAATAATAATTTATTAAGTTTCCGTTATAAATAAAGTAATTTCGTTAATCCCTTAAACGAAACGTTAAAATTCGATAACGTAATCGAAAATTAAATTATTTTTTACGTTTAAATAAAAAAACTAAAATTAAATCTAAAAGTTAAATTATTTATTAATACCTTTATTTTCGTCCTTTTTTTAAAGCCCGATATATTAAAATCCTTTTCGTAAAACCGGAAATAATAACTATAGAACTTTTCTTAACGTTAATAATAATATTCGTAATTATTCGAGTTTTATCTATTACTGTAAAACGGTTTAATTTACTGCTAATATAACTAATAAAAACAAACGTTATTTAGAACGCCGTTTTTTATATTTCTTAATTACCTTTATTTTTAAAGTAATTTTTTTCGAAAGTTTTAAGTTAAAAATATCTTAATTTAGGTAAATAACCGTTAACAGTATCTTCGCTTTTTTATTATCGTTACCATTGCCGTATTTCAAGTTAACCAATTTTTGCTATAGTTTCTTCAGTTATTCCTTAAATAACTTTACCATATTAACTGCTTTTTTTTTCGCAGTTAAAATATTTCGTAAATATTTCCTAACTTCCTTTATTAATTACCTAATACGGCGATAATAGACTTTGTAATTTCTCGAACCGATTTTTCTAGTTCTTTGCCGATCAACCTTAAGGAACCTTCCCGGCTTTAACGTTAAGCGCGCGCCCTTTACGCCGACGACCCCCTTAAACGGTACCTCGAATTACGTATAAAATGGGTGGTCTTAGATATTAATTAACGGTTAAAGTATTAAGAAACGAGAACCAGAAGATGTTACCATATAAGGAAACGCGTTGCAATTCGGGATATCGCTATTGTTCTGATTGATTTAGGTTGTGGGAAAGGTGTGGGAGTAGCTAGGATTGGGCTACAAACATGCAAAGAGTGGGTTTGTCGCGTCCACCCCTCCGTTGCCCTAGGGACCCCCCATACCCAATTCCTTTAGCTACCACATATATCCTGACAATAAATATAATAATTTAAAGTTATTTGGAATAATAAAAATAAACTTTATAAATAATTACAAATTAATAAAATTTACGATAAATTATATATTTTTTATAATTAAACCGTTTATTTTATAAATTTCGAAATCTTAAAATATTATTATTGAATATATTACGAAAATAAAATAAGCAAAAGCAAAAATAACAGTTATAACCGTAATTAAAATTAATAGCTTTTTAATAAAAGTAAAATTTATATTTAAAAAATTTATTTCTATTTTTAAAAAATAATATAAATAATACGAAAAAAGCGTGATATTTAAATTAAATATTATTACGTACGTTAAAATATTTAAAAAGGAAATATTAATTTTTAATACGTAAAAAATAAAGAAAATTTTATTAACGGATTTGTAAAGTTATTTAATAAAATAAATTTTAAACGGTTTATAATTAATTTAAAATTTAAGAAAATATAAAAAAAAACGGAAAATATTTAAGATTTAATTAAAGTAATTAATATAAAATCATTTTATTGAATTCCTTTTATACGGGAAAAAAGGCGTTCCTATATTAAAACCTATTTTTCGTTATTAAAAATAATAGTTACGGTATTTTTTTTATAATTACCCGAAAATATCTATTTATTTATTAATTTTAAAATTTTAATTTTTTATAAAATCATTTATTTATATATATTTATAACTTTTTACGTTAATTTTATTTACAAGCGTTAATATTTTATACATAATTTATAATTAGTTAATAATTTTTAATTAACCGGAAAAAACCTTTATATAATAACTTTTTATAAAAAAAGATTTAAAAAATAACGATTTTAATTATTTATTAAGATTACCGTTAAAAAATAAATCGGATTTTTAAAATTATAAAACGTTTTTTTATATTAACGTTTAACCTAATTTAAAATATTTCGGAAAAAATAAACCCCATATTCCAGGGCGGCTACGAAAGATCGGTAAAACGAAATGGCCGGTTTTTTAATATAACGGTTAATTGCATAACATTATTTCAAATAAAAATAACTAAGATAAAAGTTTAAATCCTATATTAATTAAAAATTTGCATAATTTTTTAATAGTTTTTCTGAAAATTTTAAATTTAATTTTAAAAAATTACGTAAATAAGGTTACTTAACGCAAAAGGGCATATCGGCAATTGGTACAAATCGGGTCCACTTAGTTTCCGAACAGCAAATTTCAGCACATTAAGATAGTTAAAAATCTAAAACACAACATTTATAAGTTATATACAATGGTAAAAATTAATATAAATAATTACATATATAATTAAACGAAAAACGAAAAACTAATACTAAAATATTACGTATAAAAATTTAAAAAATTCATTAAATTT
The DNA here is from genome assembly GCA_004155055.1 of Monosporascus sp. CRB-8-3. Classification (NCBI taxonomy): domain Eukaryota; kingdom Fungi; phylum Ascomycota; class Sordariomycetes; order Xylariales; genus Monosporascus; species Monosporascus sp. CRB-8-3. The sequence goes on from QJNZ01000669.1 coordinate 28,407, forward strand.
GTTATTTATTTATTATAAAAAAGATACATAATTATTATTTATATAAACTTATATTAAGAAAATTTATATCGGTATTCGACTATATTATAAAAAAGTTTAGTATATTTATCAATATTTTTATTTTTAACGTTATAACGGTATAACGTTACAAGATAATACTTTGTAACTTTATAAAATTATATATTAAATTTTATAAAGTTTTATAAAGGTTTCGATAAGTTATAGTTAATTTTTATAAAATAACGTAATTTTATATTCGGAGTTTAAATAATATTTAATTAAATCAAAAATCTTAAGTTTGATATAACTTTAAATTTTATTTAAGCTAATATTATTACTTTTTTAATATATATTAAGAATATATAATATTTTATACTTTCTTTTTTATATATTAAATTTTTAATTTAATAATTTAATTTATATCCGCTAATATCAAAATATCTTGGTTTATTTTTATATGTTTTTTTATTTAGGCGTTGTGGTTTTATAAATATTTTTCGTAATAATTTAAGGTGTTCGGAAACTAAGTGGACCCGATTTGTACTTTCAGGTACCCACGGCTGGTACGTTTAAGCTACGATACTACCTAGGATAACATTTATCCAGGAACCATCTTTTATATAGCCAAACGTATATGTAAGGGCGATTGCCCCCAGACTTCTTCAATCTTTCCTAGAATAACCATGCGCTTTTCGCCAGATTCCTGCATTTAATCACTGTGACTGCTGACGGTTAATATTTAATAAAAATCTACTAGTTAGTAACAAGGGCTATTTAACATCCTTTTATTAAAATAAGTTGGGCCAGGGCTCGTTTCCTAGATAGTGAGACATCTTAATCCGGGCTTGGACGGGAACACGAATGCCAGGCGCTACTTGGTAATAGGAAAGATTTCATACAAAAGTTGCCAGGTTGCCATTTTATGGGCCATCGCCGAGCCACTTGGAGATGCAGCGCAATTACTCCCCAACTGAAGCTGCAAGCCTTTGTAGCCTGCGCACCACTCCATTTGAATAGGAACAGAAAGGTCAGTGGGTGTGTCACGGAAAAGGGCACACCCTGAGAGCGTCAGTGACCACCCGGAACAACGTTGATCCTTTCCGGAGCCCTATGTCAGTGGATCGCCCACACTAAGAAGGACCACCGTTTCCTAGCTTTTTCATCGCCAATATTCAAATCCTTTAGAGCTGTGCAGCTGCTTCCTAGTGAGTGTGACATTTCTCAAAATGGCTCCCTTCGGCAAGATATATTCCTACCCCGGAAACTTCCGTGTGCAACGGGTAAGTGCCGGCTATCATCGTAACTCGTTACTCCCTCACTGACCGCCCTAACCAGGCGCAAGTCGTCGCCGCGCTCAATGGCCTCGAGGTCTCCGTCCCGGAGGACTTCAAAATGGGTGAGACGAACAGGAGCCCCGAATTCCTGAGCAAGTTCCCCATGGGCAAGGTCCCCGCTCTGGAGTGTGCCGACGGGTTCTGCGTCGCCGAGGGCGCTGCTATATGCCAGTATCTGGCGAGCGCGGGTCCCAAGGCCTCGCAGCTGCTGGGTGCCGACCCAAAGACCCAGGCCCGCGTCAGCGAATGGTCGTACTTCACGGAGACCGAGCTCGTGTCCAACGTGGTACCTCTGGCCGTCATGTGCGTCTTCAAGATCGCACCGTTCGACGAGGGCCGGTACAGCACGTGCCTGGGGAACATCGAGCGCGCCTGCATGCGGATCGAGACCGCGCTGGCGGGTGGCAAGAAGCACCTGGTCGGCGACGAACTCACTCTTGCGGACATCATGGTTGCTGGAGTCCTCTTCTGGACTTTTAAGTTCTTCGTCGACAGCGAGATGCGCAAGGAGCTGACCAATACCGTGGCGTGGATCCAGAACATGGCCGAGACGAAGGAGTTCAAAGATGCGTTTGGTGCTCTACAGATGTGCGAAACCCGGACCAAGGGTTGAATAGCATAATATAGTATAGGTATTTCGGGGAAATGCAGTGCGACCCCCTGATGCCTATTTGGCGACAGACTTCTGAGCACACGCTGGCTCTTTAGGGTTAGAAAGTGTCGCAGTCAGAATAGACCCTATATAACGCTATGGCTAGCAATGCAATACCGACGTCGCTTTCCCGACAATTATGACCCCGGTAAGCGCGTTGCGCTAAGATGCTATATGGTCTAGTATACTAAAGAAGTTCCCTGTACAATAATACCCTGCTCGGGTACGGCTTAGCAGTGATTACATGATTTAAAACGCTAGGATTCGACTTAGATGGATAAAAGAACACGCTATCTGTCAGATATAGAGTTTGTAATTATATTATTATATGAAGTTAATTGGGTATGCTCTTATACGTATACTACTTGTATATAATCTAATAACGGACTATATACAGTTTAATTAAAAGGGAGCTTATATTTTTAACATAGAAGAATATGTTTAATTAACTTAATTATTTATTACACCTAGTTATATAGTTTATATTAATTTAATAATAAAATAATGATAAAGGTTAATAGTCGGACCGAAAGGTTAAAAAATAAAAATATAATAAATTAATTAAAACTTTTTTTAACCTAAACATTTTTAATTATATAATATATATTATATCGTTATGTATATAAGGGTTACTATAGCGCTTTAATAAAGTTCCGATATATTTAATTATTATTATTATTCCTATTAAAATTAAAACGAATTATAGAGATTTTTTTTTAAAAATGTCGATTATATATTACAAAATAAAAATAAAAACTATAGTAAAGACATATTAGCGTCTATCTTGAATATTAATATATATAAGTGTTTTTACTTTATAAAAGTAAAAGAAATATATAATTTACGAAATAATTACATATTAGCCGTGAAATTATATATTTTCTATTTTATAAGAAAGGGTCTTATTAGGATCTTATATTATAATTGAATATTAACCTTATAATAATAAATAACTGAAAAGTAAATACGCTAATATTATAAAGAAATGTTTTATAAATAGAATAAAATAAAACCGAAAATAATTTTGCTAATATTTAAAAAAATCCGAAAAAGAGAAATTAGTTATATTAGATATTAGTAAATATATATGCTTTTTTTAATAAATAATTAAATAAAATAACGAAAATATAAGACGTTTTAAAGATATAATTAACGAAGGAATAACTGTAATACGAAATAACGTTAAATTATATTTCTTTAATTACATATATTTTGAAATATAATAGAATTTAATAAATACCTTTTTTAAGATATATAATAATGATTAGTTTAAAGCTATAAAAGATGTATTTTTAAATTTTGAACTATATAATTTATATTATAGCGATAAGTATTATAAGAACTTTTATATCGGTTTTTAAATAAGACTTATTAAAATCATTACTAAATATATTTATCGGTCACCGAAATGCTGAATATAATAGAAAAATTATTTCTTTTCGATAATATTAAAAAAAGATAAAAGAGAAGCTTTATATATTATATAAAAGATATTATAAACTTTGTTCGACTTAGATATATATAATTAGTTAATTTTGTAAATATATATATATATATATATATCTATTTAAATAGAACGCTTTAAATATCGGTTAATTTAAAATGTTTAATTTTAAGTTTTATAATTTTTAACTCGTTTTAAATATATAATATAATATATATAATGTATTTAGTATTTTATAATAGTTATATATTTACTATATCTATTCTTTAAATTACTATTAGAATTCATATACTACCGGAAATAAGAAATTGAAATTATAATTTTATTTATAAACTTTAAATTATGAGACGGGTAAAAAAGTAAAAAAGGTTTACGAGCTATATATATTAACTTTAAACATATTTCGTAATAAAGACACATTAGAAGAAATAAATATAAAAGAAATATAAAATATGCTTTAAAATACTAATATAAATATATTTTACAAAGATAATTATTACCCGATCGATATATTAAAGAAGTAACAAAAGCTATCAAGTATTTAAAATACCTATTATTTTAATTAAAACTTATAGAATATATTCTATATATAAAGATATTTAAATTATTAAAGATAATAGATAAATATACTATACGGTTATATACTATAAATTTAAAACTTAATAAATAGAAACTTATAAAAATATAATGTATTTTAAAAAAGAGTATAATTATATAATATAGTATAAAAGCGAACGGGGTAATTTTAATAAGATTTTAATTACTAAACGTTATTTATATATTATTGAATTTTAATGTGACAAAGTGTTTTATTTATAAAAATATATCGAACTATTTAAGCTAGAAGAATAAAAATTAAACTTTAATTAGATAAGATTTACTTCTATGTATACTATTACCGATATTATCTTAAGAGCTCGATTTCGTAGTAAATGCGTCTAAACTAATTCTTGTTTTAAAGTCGTAAAACTTAAAGTTAATTAAAAGAATTTATTATCGAAAAGTTTTATAACTTAACTATATAAACGTTTTTTAATTAAGGTTTAATATATTAAAAATATAGCGAATTAATACATTTCTTAATACGTTATAATACGTTCGGACTCTATTAAACTTTAAATTCTATTAAACCGTAAAAAAGCTTAAAACATATTTAAATTAAAAGATAAAATATTTAAAAGTTATATATAAAGTTTTAAAAATATTTAGTAAATACCGTAAATCTATTTAAAATATATTTATTAAGAGGAATATTATAAAAGGAATATTTATAAATATAAAAAGGTATAAAAAATTAAATTAAACTGAAGAAGAAAAATAAGTATAATTTATAAAGTTAAACTTTGCCTTTATTTATTATTATTATGGGAAATAATTAATTTCTTTATTAATTCGCTAATAACAAAACTTTACTATAATTGAAAATAACTTAATAATAATATATCAAGTGTTAGGATACGCGGTGCTAATCTGACTGTTATTGGTATTAAGATGTGTGTATTACTTGGTTGTGTTTAGAATGTATTTATTTTAGGTGCAAAAGGCTAGTTAAAAAGGTGGGTGCGCTGGATTTATTTAAGACGCGTTCGGGTAAGCGTTGTACGGGCCAACCAGCCCTGTTGTATGTTAACGTACCGAATTCCAATATGCCCTTTTGCGTTATGTATGTATTCGAAAACTTTAGGAAAAACTTTAATTAATACGTCTAAGAATTAAACCTTAATTCCTATGCAGAAAACCGATAAAAAACTAATGAAAATTGATGGAAAAGTAATAAAAAAATAATCTGTACAGTTCGGAATTAAACCTTTAACTTTTACGTAAAGGGCTAAGTTATGCGTTATATTAACCCATTATACTAAATAGCCGGCTTTCTTATTTTACCGTTCCGTTATAACCGTGCCGGGTTATAGGACCTACTTTTCCCGAAACGTTTCGGATTAAGTTGGGCGTTAGTATGGGAAAACGCTTTATTGCGTTAACTTGCTGCGTTCTAGGTTTTATAGTTTTAAAAATCGGATTTATTTTTTAACGGTAATATTAATAAGTGATTAAAATTATTACTTTTTAGGTCCTTTTTTATAAAAGGTTATTAAGTAAAGGTTTTTTTCCGGTTAGTTAAGGGATATTAATTAGCTGTAAGTTATGTATAGGATGTTAACGCCTTTAGGTAAAGATTGACGTAAAGGGTTGTAGGCAAGTATAAACAGGTAATTTTATGGGAGGTTAAAGTTTTAAAATTAATAGGTAAGCGGATGTTTTCGGGTAATCGTAAAAAAAATGCTACGGTTATTGCTTTTAGTAACGAGAAATAGGTTTTAGTAAGGAAACGTTTTTTTTTCCGTATAAAGGGAGTTTAGCGGGATTATTTTTTTATTAGTTGCTTTAATTAAATTTTAAGTATTTTTTAAACGTTTTTAAGATTTAAGTTGGTAATAAACTTGTTATATGTTGTTTTATTTAATAGTTTAGTAAATCCGTTAATAGGGTTCTTTGCGTTTTTAATATATTTAATCTTTATATGGCCTTTTTGGATTTCCTGACGTATATAATAGTGTTCGATGCGTATATGGCGTTTTTTTCGTAATATAGCGTTTTTTTCAGTTTACTTTTTCGTATCGTTATTGTTTTTAAAAACGGTAATAAGGTTTTTAGGTATAAGGCCAAGTTTTTCGAGGAAAATTCGTACGTCTGTTGTTTCGGTAGTTACGGTATTTAATGTTATATATTTAGTTTCCGAAATATATTTTGTAATAACTTGCTGTTATTTTAATATTTATGTTATTAAGTTTTTTATTATAAATAAAATATAATTAATAGTAGATTTAATTATATTAAGGTTATTTATAAAGTTTATATTAATTATTATAAATAACCCCAGTTTATTATAAATATAATAAGGATGTTTTTCGTTTAATTTCCGGTATCGAATAAATAGTTTTAAGGTTTTTTTTAAGTACTTTAAAAAGCGTTTAATATATTTTCGATATTTAGGAAACGGGTTATTTATAAACCGTATTTAAATGAACGTCGTAAACGTTATATTTAATTTAGTTATATAACTGGAGAAATTAAACTTATTAATAAAGCTGGCGTAATCGAAAATATTTTATTTATTAATTTTATTTTTATAACGTATTACGTAATTTAGATATTTTTTAACAAAAGGGGTTAATTTTGTTTTTATATTATTAATATTTAAGTTTATTAACGTTTTGTTAATATATTATTCCTAGTCGAGGCAGACGTTATTTATTTCGAATAATCGAATAATACGGATACCGAGATATTAATTTGCCGTTCCGAGGTTATTTACCGTGACGTTACCGGTAATAATATTTGTTATAGCTTTTAGGCATACCTTATTAAGGTCGAAAAATAAGAAATTATCGACGTATAAAACGATTACGTTACGGGTTTTCGCGTTAAAATATATCACATTATCGGATAATAACGGTTTAAAACCGTATTTATTAAATATCGTTCGGATTTTCTTTTACCATACGGTACCGGCCTGTTTTAGTTTATATAAAAGGTTTATCAGTTTAATAATTTTCTTAAACATAAAACCAAAACGTTGTTTTTTATTTAAATACGTATCGAAATATTTTTGTAATAAAGGGAAACGTTTTATAAAGATTTACTTTTTTAAATTGTTATTTAAGTAAATAACGATAAAATCGATTTGCTAAATATATTATTTTATAAACGTTATAAACGTTATAAAAATACGTTAATATATTACGTATACGGTAATTATAATTATTTCGTTATAATCGATTTTTTTTCGTTAAGTAAAACCGCGTGTAACGATACGAACTTTATATTTTTCCAGCTTGCCCGTTAACGTATATTTCTTTTTTAAGATTTATTTGGTATTTATCAGGTAACTTTTAATAGTTTTAATTATTAATTTAAAGGTAAAGGTTCCCCGTTATAGGTTTTTTTTAATTTCTTTGTAAATAGCTTTAAGTTATATATTTTACTTAAGGCTGGTTATAGCTTTTTTAAAATTAAGCCCGTTATTATTTACGTTAAATAAGCGGTAAGTATTATTGTTAAATATATTACGTACGTATATTCGTTCGTAAATTTATTAGATTATATTCCGGTCGTTTAAATTTCCGTAAAAATCGTTTTTCGATTTATTAAAGAAATTAAGGTTATAAACGCCCGGATAGGGATTAACGTTTTCTTGGGTTAAGGCCGTTATGATTTCGGGGTTTTTATTAGGTACTTTATATATATATAGTTTAAACTTAACCTTTTTCGGTTTGTTTTATTTTCGTTTTACGGTTTTCGTTTCGTTATTCGTTTAGTCGTTTGATATAATATTATTATTATGGTTATAAACGTTAACGTTTTTTTTTCGGGGTCGGTAACGGAATTTACGTTATATATAAGGAGGTAAAGATTTTATAACGTCTTTTAGGTTAGGTGGTTTATTTTATTTATTTATTGTATTTGTTTTTTCGTAAATTCGTATATACGGTATAATTAAAAAATGACCGCCTTTTAGCAATTAGATTTTATAGTTATAGGTGTTTTGATAACTTAGAAATAGGCCTTTAGCATTTTATATTTTTAGTTTTTTAGCTTTAATTTAATGATTTTCGTTGATTAGGACCGTATAACGGTTACCGATAATACGTAGGTGCGCGTTATCTGGTTTGCTTGTTTATTTTTTATTACTTAATGCCTAATTATAATATTCCTGTAATGTAATATGGTTAACCGTAGATTGTTTAGTGTGATTTAGCGTATAGGTTGTCGTTTTTATAACGTAATTTTAAAAATAAGTTAGGATACGTATCTGGATAACCGTGGCGCGAACGTTATTTTGGACGATTTGTATACTTTACTCCGGGATATTATTTTGGTATTGATTATAAGGATTAAAGTTAATTAATTTAACTTTTTCGGTCTTATAAAAAGTTTTAAATAAACCTATTCCGAATTCCTTTTTTTTATTAATGCGGAAAGTTTTAATTGTTTTGTTATTTAAGGTTAACCTGGTTTTTACGTTCGTTATATATAAATAAAGGTGCTGTTATATTTCGTTCTTAATTTTATACGTTTTAAAAATGCGGTAACGGCTAACGTTATCTATAATTAAGCTATAATACGCGTTGCCATCGATGGTAATAAGCTTGATTTAGCTTACGTTATACCAAAACAATTCCTTAACGTATATTTTTCGTTTTTAAGGGTTCTTCGAAAGTATTTTGGTAATTTTAGCTTGATTATAAGTTTCGTAAACGATCGGTTTAACGTTTGTTTCGTTTAGGTTTATCCCTGTAATTATCTTAATGGTTTATTTTAACCGTTTATGATTAGAATGGTACAGACGGCGATGTTAGAAAACGAGTTTTTTTAATATTACTTTTATTACTAAGACTTTTTTATTAATAATTAAGGCCTGTAAGGTTTTTAATATCTTGTCTATTTTACTTTGTGCCAATTTTAACGCGTATTCCTATTAGGTTTTATCGGTTAAACCGTTTATAAAGGGTTTTTTTCGTCCGTACGTTTAAAGAAAAAAACTTTTTTTAAGGACGTTTATTATGGTTAATTTCGTATTGTTATTATTAATTAAGCAATTTCGGTTAAGGTATTTTCCTTGTTTATAGAAAACTTTGCTAAAGAAAATTCGTAATAAGAAAATAGGTACGTATAATATATATCGCAAGGTAATCGAATTATATTTGCTTTTAATCCTTTTAAGGTTTTAGTTAATTATATTAATTATTTCGGTTTAAATTAGTTTTTTTTTAGTAATAATTATAAATTTTTTATTTTGTATATTTAATAATTGTTTTAAAAGATAATCTTTGGTATTGTTTGTAATAAATACGTTAACTTCCGAATCTTATAATATTTCGTTACGATTTTCCTTGTATATATTGTACGATTAAAGGATTAAAGTTCGGGGTTTATTTCGTATATATTTATTTTCGGATTTTTCGTTAAAGTTTTCCGTAATCGATTTTATACCTGCTTTTAAGCGTAATACTAGTTTATTATTAATTACATTATTAGGCGCGTATATAAAAAGTTTTTTCGATATACCAGTACTTTTAAATTTAAACTTTTCGGGGCGTTATATGCCGCCCTTTTAAGTAGGGGCGGCGACGCCCTTTAAAACGTTATCCTATTACGTAACGCACTTAACGTTCTTTATAACGTAATCAAAAAGTTTTATAATTTTTTTTATTTCCGATTAATTAATTTTTGCGGTATATTTAGCTTGGTATCTTTTAAAAGGCTGATTATATAGGTTTTTAAAACTGTTTAGGATAAAATACGCTTTTAATAAACGCTGCTAGCTATTAGCGTTATTGCTATTACTATTATTATTATTATTAAATCTGCCGTTATTACTATTTCGTCCGTTATTACGTTAACCGTTTTGTTAGTTATTGTTATTTTTATTTTTCTTAAGCTTTTAACAGTCCTTAGCTAAATAACCGTATTTCCTACAGTTCCAATAAAGGGGTTCGCCTTTAGTATTCCATAAAGGCTTATTACCGTTATTCTTTTTTTTATTATTATTATTATTATTTCGGGCGTTATAATTTTGGTTTTTAAGCTTATTATTGCCGTTTCCGTTACTTTTGGCCTTCTTTATTCGGTAATGGAATTTGCTGTTAAAGTTATTTATTAGGCGGTAAATTGTATAATCGGTCTTACGTAACACAGAGCTTATTATTCGATACCAGTTACTTACTTTATCCTTAACGGTGGTTAAGAATATAATAACCTATTAATTTTTCCCCAGTTTTATACCGTATTCCTTAATTTCGCGAATTAGCTTTTGAAATTTCGTAATAAAAGCGATTAAATCTTTGCCGTTATAACGGTATTAGCTTAGTTCTTTCCAAAGGAAGCGTTAACGGGCTTTTCCAGTTGTAACATAGGTTTTACGAAAAGTTTTTAACATTTTCGAGCCTTTTTTAATTTCGGTAACGAACTTTAAAGGCGTTTAATATATCGTTTTAATAATTGCCTTTACCAGACGCAGCTTATTAAAGGTAAAGAGCTTTATTTTTTCCTCGTAGTTTATTTTTTTAAGTGCAAGGTTTAAGGCGTTTTTTTAAAGTTTTTAATTTTTAAAGCTTTTTAAGTGATTTTCCTTATTTAAAACGAAGTCGAAGCGTTTTTAACGGAAGGCGGAGTTTTTTTTCTTAAACTTTTTTTCCTTATTTTTTTTTTCTTGTTTTTCTTATTATACTTATGGTAACGTTTTTTCCGATTATTGTTATTCGAATTGTTTGAATTATTTTCCGAATCCGAATCCGAGTCCAAGTCTGAATCCGAAGACGACGACGAGAAGTTAAACGATAAAAATAAGCCGTTATTACTTCCTTTACCGTTACCGCTTTTCCCGCCGTTACGTCCACTGCTACTTCGTAACAAGGGCGAAGGAGGTGGTAACAGAAACCGTTTCGATAAATATAACGACAACGTTTTTATTCGTGGGCCGTTTATGGCCAGGTTCCTCCAAAGATCCGTAAGATCTCTTAAGAAGGAAAACGTTTTTTTTACCTTTTCTTTTTCCTTAGGTTTTTCGCTGTACTTTGGGCTTTTAACAATAGTTTTAAAGCTTTTATTAGATATTTTAGTTAGCTTTAATGGTCCCGGTTTTGCTAACGGGCTACTGTTAGGATGGAAATCGGTTTTTTTCGTTAGTATCGTTTTAAAACGTTTGGATTTATTTTTATATAGATTGCTTATAATATAGGTCCGCTAAAGTTGTTTTTCTAATACCCGTTAATCTTATTTAGCTAATTAATATTACTTTCGTTTAATAATTGCTTTATTAGTTAATAATTCGACCTGTTTACGTAAATACTTTATCTCCGCGAAAAGGCGTTTTTTATTAAGATAGGACTTTAACAAGTCCGTAAAAGTATTTTGGGATCTTAAGGTTTCCCTTTACTAAGCGACGTAAAAGTTATACAAGGGTATTAATTAATCGTTTTAATAAGATTTTATCGTATGATATATACTTAGCCGAACAGATTTGTTTTTATGGTTACTACCGATTACTCTAATTTTAAGCCGGTTAATTGAAATTTCGTAACGCGTTAATTGTAATTTCGTAACGATATACTGCAAAATAACAAAAACAGAAAAGCTTTTACTGCGATCCTTTTTTAAAAAGAACTAGAAAATGTTATTATGTTAGGATATGCGGTATTAATTTGATTGTTATTGGTATTAAGATGTATGTATTACTTGGTTATGTTTAGAATATATTTATTCTAGGTGCAAAAGGCTAGTTAAAAAGGTGGGTACGCTGGACCCACTTAAGATGCGTTCGGGTAAGCGTTATACGGGCCAACCAGCCCTGTTGCATGCTAACGTACCGAATCCCAATATCAAGTTTAAAATAAATTTACTATGTCGATAAATATATTAAAATAGGTATTAGATGTTAAAAACGGTTTCGTAATTTTAGTTGTTATAAAAATTGTTATATTTTTATATCCTTTTTTATATTTTATGGGTTTTAACCTTTAAAGTATTTTATTTTTCCGTAGTAAAATATATTAGTTTGCTTTATATCGAAAATTTATATTACGTTGTATTATTTATTATAATAAAAAAGATTTTATCGCTAATTTCATAACGCGATTAAGGTTATTATAATAACCGGTAGTATTAAATCCGGATTAATCAAAGTAAAATATATTTTATATAATTATAATACCCTTTTTTCGAATTAAAAGATCTTTTCTTTACCTTTATACTTTAATTTCTTTTATCTATTTATAAAAAACTTATATATAACGACGATAGTACATTGAAATATAATACGTATATTTATATAAGTTTTATAAAAAGTTTTATTAATAAAAGATTTAATTATTTTAACTGAATATAATATATTATAATTATTTTATTTATATTTCTGAATACGAAATACTAGAATAAACGCCGTTTACTTAAATAATACGTTAAGATAATGAAATAAATTATTATTGTAATTATTAATTTTTATTAAAATCTAACTTCTTTATAAATTATCTATTTTTTCAAGTTTCTATTAATAATAAATTTTAACGGAAAATTAAAATTTATTATTTTTAATTTTTAAACCTGTATCGATTTAAACGCTAACTTTGGTATTTCGAAACTTCTTATTATTAATTTTTAAATTTATTAATAATCGCGTTATAAATAACGTATCTCTTATTTTAAGTGACTATATATATCGATTATTTTCGCTATTATTATAAGAAAACTGGCATTATTTCGAAATATCGTTATTTCTTTAATTGATCTCAGTTATTTTATATATAAAAAAGGTAGAAAGCGATCTAGGACTAGGGTATACATATATAAATTACAGGGCTCTTACGCTTATCTTTCTATTATTTTAAAAACCTCTTATATTTAATTTCTTTTATTATTATATATCTTTTAATACGGGATTATAATTACAACGACTTTTATATTATAATAGTAGTTATTTAATATTTTACCGGTGCTTTTCATTTTTTAAAAAAGACATTTTCGTAAATATATATAAACAGCTAGAAATAAAATAACGTCTTTTATAATAAATCTAACTGTTGTTATTTTTATCCTAGTTTTCCCTTTACTTCTAAGTAATTCGCAAGTTTATAATCGTAATTTTTATTATTAAAATAACATAATTACTATTTACTAATTTATAAAACGCATTATCTCGATTATTATTAGCGTTATAACTTTATTCTTTATTTAACTCTGTCTTATCTTTAATTATTTATTATTTCCATTTTTTAATTCAAATATAACATTGTTAAAAATTAAATAATTATCATTATTATAGATTAATAAAGGTCTTTTAATTCGTAACATTAAACCGCTAAAACCTTTATATTTTTATTTTAATAATATTTAAAAAATAGCAATTTATTTTTAAAATTTATAAAGATTTCTATTTCGTAATAATAATAAAATAACTATTTAAATTCGACAATAAAATTAACCATTAAAGTTTTTTAAACTGTTGTTAAAATATTAACCAATTAACAAAATTTTGTTATTACTTATATTTTTAATATTATATATATTATAGAACGTTTTTATTATTTTTACATTTCTTATAAAACCGGTAAAAATTATTATAAGATCTCTTTTAATAGTAATATTAATAACGGCGGCTGATTTAAGTTCGTTAATATATATAAAATTCATTAAATAGCTATTTTTTAAAATCTTTTAATTATTAATATCTTAAAGCCCATTTTTTTCGTTAAGATTATAGACGAAATAATTTTAATTTAAGAACGTATTTATTTTTTACGTAACGCTACTTTCGTTTAATAACTTTTTAAACGTTTTGATTCGTTATTTTAAATTAACGATTTAAATTTAACAGTCCGTATTTTTATTTTTCTTAGCTATCGTAAGTATTTTAGTTAACGTTACTATTAAATAGTAGATTTGTTACGGCATTAAGTCGAACCTACAGGCTAGAACTAGGTTAGAGCTAGACAACGTTAGCGGTGTCTCCCACGGACTATATAATTTGTATGTATATAAGGAAGGATTCTTTCTTAGACCTGGTTTCAGGTTCTTCAGCTTGTTATTTTATCAATAGCCTAGGGAATTGGATTAGCCTTGCCTATCTAGGAGTCTAGGCGCCGTGACAAGATTCCCTTTACTATCGAATGCTAGACTTTTTAATGCCGTTTCTTTAAGCGATCTTATGACGTTAATAACGCGGACTAGCCCCTTCCGCTTAGTAGTCGGACATAATGTACTGAGTTTTATAAACTTTTTTTAAAACTATTAGAGAATACCCGTAACGGTTTTTAAGACCGAGATAATCTAATTACTACTATTATTATATGTTCCTTAATATTAAGCTTAAAGGTTTTATTTTTATTTTTATTTTTATTATCTATTCGATTATTACGTTAAAGTTTTGAATAGTATTTAAAGTTATATATTAAATATATAATTTAAAAAATTAAATAATCGGAAATTCGGTAAAAACGAATTAAAAAAGACTATTAAATAAACTACGCTTTATGAATTATCATATTTTTATTAATTTAGTTAATTTAAAACATTTATAAAAGTAAAAACCTTTAAGAATAATAAAACCTAGTTTATATATATACATAAATAAATAGTAAAGCTGGTATACTTAGCTCTTTATTAATGTATAAAATATTTAACTTTTTAATATATCTTATAGTTATAAATTAAATAGTATTCGATAGTTGAATATAAAACGTTTTATTTTAATAAAAACTATAAAGATTAATAAAAATTACGTATTATAAATAAATATAATTTCCGTAAAAGTAGTATTAATATTATATTATAATAATTAATATTAAAGTTTTATAAATATATTATAAATATTTTATTAATAAAAGAGTTAAAAACTAGATAAGTAATTAAAGTTAAAAGCATCGTAAGTTAAATAAAACGGTATAAAGTAGTTATGTTATATAAATTAAATTTATTATGAAAAACTCTATACTTTTTTTACAAAACGTATATATATTACTATAAAATTAAATATTATAAAGCATATTAAATGTAAAATTTATAGATATTATAAGATAATTAATATCGGAATAAAACTTTATAAAATTAAAATGTATAAATTATATAAACTTTAAAAGTTATTTATTAATATTAAATTCGAAGATGCTATATATAATATTTCTCGATTTAATTAATAATATAAGTATTATTGATTTTTAATTTAGGATTAAAAATAAACCTTACCTATATAGAGCTTTATATAAAAATATATACGTTATAATTATAATTTAACAGGTTTTTAAAAAAATTAATTAATATAATTATATATAATATAACATTTATATAATATACTATCATAAAGACGTATTAACGCGAATGTTTTATTTTATATATATATAATTTATTTTAAAATCTCGTTAACATATTAATAATTTTTAAACTAAAATAGTTTTTATATTAAGAATATTTTTCTTTTTCATAAATTATATTATTTCGTTTCCTTAGAGTTATTTTTATTATTTTTATTCATAACGGAGAGTATTACTATATATAGTAAAATGATTAATATATTAAAATACAAGCTAAGATATAATATAAACTAATTACTTATAAATAAGGTAGTCGCTTTTTATATTATTTTAACTTCGTTACTATAATAGATTATATCTTATTAATAACATTTTATAACGGATTATAAACGGCGAAAATAAATATACGTATATAAGTTAAAAAAAGGAAACCGAACTTTAGTTATAAGCGTTTTTATATACTATATAACGTTTTCGGATTTACATTAAATATTCGATATAACGGTAAAACCATCCAAGCTGAAATTATTCTTAATTTATTAAAACTATCTCTGATCGAAATAAAATAATCATAAAATGAATATTTAACATAAATACCTAAACCTTTTTATTCTATTTTATTATATTGAAAGTATAATTAATTTATTTTTTACTTAATACGTTACTATATATATTAAAGTTAATTAAACCTTTAATGCTATAAAACGGTAAACGATTTAAATAATATTTATATTAAAAATATTAAAGAAAAAAATGAAACCTTCCGAGTTATAACCCCGATACAATAAACCTTTTAATTAATCCCTTTATAATAATCAAGATTATGATCATAAATATAGAAAAATATAATAAAGGTTAAATAAACGTAATAAAAATATAAAATAAGTTATAATAATATAAGATTATAATTTTTAAAATTAAACTTTATTTTTAGTTAATTAAAAGATTATAATAAACGAAAATAACTCAACGATAAAAATAATGAAACATATAGTAAAAATTTAAAGCGCTTTTTTGTTTTTATTAATTATAAAAATCATTCTTTAATTAATAATATTAAATCAGGATTTTAATTACGTTTTTTATAAGAAACAAATTAATTATATTTATAATAGTAGTGTTTTATTTCTTCGTATTAATTCTATTATATTTTCCCTTTCTTAAATATATAAAAATATTATTAAAACGCTATAATAATAACGTTCTTGAAAAAGATTTTAAATTATTAAGGTAACTTGCTAATAGAAATAATTAATTAGGTCGATTTCTTTAAATAAAAACTAACTTACTACTTTTTTTAAAAGGAATAATAGCTTTTATAAAACTAATTACCTTTTAAATAAATATTAAAATGTTAAAAATATAGGATTTAAAAAACGGAAATATTTATAATAAAATATTAATTATTTATATATGTAAAAAAGCATAATAAAAAGTAATTACAATTACTAACGAATAAAAGTACATATGATAAAAAGGTTTATATAAATAAATAAAAATATCATATTTACGATAAGTTCGAATATAATACGTATAATTATAAGGAAGTTACAAAGACGTTAATTAATAACGAATTTAATTAATTTAACGTAATTTAGTATGTAATATTTAATTTATTCAAATGCGTTAATATTAAGTAGTAGAAAACTGGCGATTAATTTACTAAGCGATTAATCTATAAAGCACGTTATTAAATAAATTACGAATAATCTAAGTTATATAAACGATAAAACCATTTAACTTATTTTACCTTATAAGAAGAATTTAATATAGAGTTAATCGAAATATAATATATTTTATTTAAGTTTTTTAATATAAATCAATAGAAAAGAAAATCGGTTTTTTACAAAATAATTATTACGCTTTAAGTTAATTATTAATAAAACGTATTATTAGTTAATTAATCGTTTTATGCAAAGTTATAAGGTTTAAGTCGTATTATCTAGACTAAATTAAAAATACGAAGTAATTATATTAATAATTAATATAATAAATATTTTACTTTAATATTCATAAATGCGGTAATAATTAATAATTTTTACGGTTACGATAAATTATACGTTTCGGTTATAAAAAACCTTATCCCGAAACCGATTATTACATAATACTGATAAGCTTCGACTTTAATAAACTTTATGCCCTTTAACCTTTCGATCTTATAGGCCTTATATAAAGTACCGTATAAACAATAACTTAGAAAATATTAAACTCTTCGCGGTATACCTTAAATTCGAATAAAATAGGTTTATAACTCTTTATTAATCCTACTATTAAAAATATTAGATATTAGCTAGAAAAAAAGTTTAAAAACTTTAAACCAGTTATTTTCAACCTTAATCGATCTTACGGCACTTTTTCGAATGCCTCTTAATCAAAATAACTGAAATATATCGGCTAATTCCTATTATAAAATACCGCTATTTTAAAACTGCAAAATTTTTACGGAAAGAATTTGGCTAAAAATCTCTAAGCTTTATAAAGTTCTAAAACGAATAATAAATATTAATATTTCCGTTAATTTAACCGACCTTTTTAAAAAAAATCAGATTTTGTTTTTAATTTTCGAATATAAATTTATAAAAATAAAAGTAATTAAAAGTTAAATAAGCTTATAGCGGAAAACATCGACCGTATAAAACAACTGCTAAGAAAACTAAAAATAAACGGTTAAAAGTTTAAAAATTACGAAATTTAACTTTTAACGTAATACAAAAAAGATTATAAACGATAATTTATCCGGCTGCTCCGGATTACGAAAAGCGTCCAGAATTCCGTTAAGAATCGTCGTCGATAAAAACTTATAAAACTGGGCAGTTTAAAGTTACCTTAGAATAAGACGCCTACGAGAAGATTAGATTTCGATAAAGCCTAGTAACCGAGAGAGTATAATTTATTAATTTCATTAATTTAGTTATACGATTACGTCTTCTTTAAAGAGAATTAATCGTTTTATATAAGATATAATATAACTTATAATAGGCGTTACATAGTTTACTAATAAATATAAAATAAATACTTATATTAATAAATTTTTATAATTTATATAAATCATTTTACAGGTTTATACTTATATAATAAAAATATTTTTTTTTAAAATTAAAACAGAAATAAACAAGCTATTTATTATCTTTTATATATATAAATAATAATATATCCTTAAATGTTTTTTAAAGCATAAAAAATTACTATAAATATATTACTATTAAATAAATATTACGATAATTAATCAATTATAAACTTTAAACATGTTAAAAAGTTAAAAGATATTTATATATATTATTAGCTTAATAGCTTAGTAGTTACGAGCTTAGGTGTCTCTTTTAATTGTAATAGGCTTAAGTACCTTATTTCGGTTAGTTTTAAGAATTAACTGGTTTAAATCCAGTTTAGGCTACCGTTCCTTTAAGTAGCGCCAACTTAAAAAGGTTAACCAATTAGGGTTTCGGCCCTATTACCGTATCGGCGATAACCGGAAAGGTTAGGGGCTTTAGGAATTAACCAATTAAATTAATTGTATACGTACTATTTATTTGTTACCGTATTAATAATTTGTATTGCGTTTTTCCGGCCCTTAATTAAAAAGGGACGGTTTTTAAGAGGTATTTCCCAATTACGTTTATATAGAACTATTTGTATATATATATATATAGCTAGATACCTTAATAGCATTTTACCTTGCATATATATTATTAAATTACCGTATAGTGATATAATATTTATAAATACTTTTATAAACAAAAGGAATTACTTAATAAAGAATTAATAATATAATAATTAACGTTATAAATATTTTATGGTATTAAAGTAATATATTTATTACTTATTATATTATAATAGTTTAAAGAAAAGTTATATTTTAATCGAAATATATAAGTTCTCTTATTTACCTATATAAAAGCTATATAAATATTAAAAGTATGCGTAAATATGCTTAATATAATTATATTACTTAGAAGTTAAATCCGTAAAAATAAGCTCTGATTAAAAGAGCTGTATTACGCGTCTGCCCGTCCGCCTACTAGCGGAACGGCCGTATACAGGCGTTAATTAAATGTTTTATAAGTTAGATTAATCGCTAATCTGCGAATAATACGGCTTTTTCTTTAATTTCTCGAGCTAATTAATATTCGCTAATACTTTGTACTTGTTAAATACATATTTAAAGAATACTTACTATAAAATTATATATGGCCTAATAGCTTAGTGGTCGCGAGCCTGGGTGTCTTTTTTAATTGCGATAGGCTTGGGCACTTTGTTTCGGTTGGTTTTAAGAGATAGTTGGTTTAAATCCAGTTTGGGTTACCGTTTTTTTAGGTAGCGCCAGTTTAAAGGAGTTAAATTAATTGGGGCTTCGGTTCCGTTACCGTGTCGGCGATAATTAAAAGGTGGCTGGTAGGATTAGTTACGATTAGGGGCGTTAGGAATTAATTAATTAATCGGGTGTATTTATCGTTAGTTACCGGGTTATATAACCCGTATTACGTTTTCCCGGCCCTTAGTTAAAAAGGGACGGTTTTAAAAGGGTGTTTTCCGGTCGCGTTTATAAAATTAATTTATATATGTATTTAGTAAATGGATTAGCTCTTTATATATATATATATAGCTAGATACCTTAATGGCATTTTACCTTGTATAAAATTATATATATAATTAAAGCTTTATTATTTAAACTATATCCTCTTTATTATTCGTATTATGTACATTGCTTTTTAGCTAATATATACCTGGTATAGCCGTTAGTTTTTAACTAGTTTTATCCTTAAAACTTCGAAATATTAAAAAGCAGAAAAATACATTTAATTTTATTAATTTCGTATATTATAAATTTTAAGTTATAATTTTATTTAAATCTTTATTTATATTACGATAATATTTAGTAAACTAATAACGTAATTTAATTTATATATTAAGGATAATTATTAAAAAATAATTAATTAAAGTCCGATTCTTTAAATAGAATAAAAACCGTTCGGAATACTTATATATCCGGGGTATTTATATCATATATTAATTATTAATAATTTTTACGATAATAATAAATTATATACCTCGGTTACGAAAAGCTTTATTCCGAAGTTAATTATTAAGTTTCCGTAAATACGTAATTTTTCGACTAATATCGGTTGGGAAACTTATTTACGTAATGTCGATAAGTTTCGACTTTAATAAACCTTATACCCTTTATTTAATTCGGCAAGGGAAATTTCTTAACAAGTATATAATAACTTAAAAAATATGAAGGTTTTCGCGGTAAACCTTAAATCCGTATAAGATAGCTGCTTTGCGACCCTTTGCCAGTCCTACAACTGAAAGTGTTAAATGTCAGCCAGAAAAAAGAGCTAGGAACTCCAAACTAGCCACCTTTAACCTCGATCGATCCTACGACTAATAAAGAGGTGTTAGTACAATAATTCGATATATTTTATAATTTATTAATAATTTACGAATAATAATTTAAATTTAAATTTAAACTTAAATCATTTTAAACTTTAGTAATAAAGTTAGCGATAAATTAAAATTTATTATTATTAATAATAAATTTAAAAAAGGAATAAATATACGAAATCTTTTTTAAGATATTAAAATGATATTTTAATTAATTCTTAATTTAGTATATAATATATTTTATATCATTTATTTAAATAATATATTATAATTTATATATTATTTTTATTATATTTATTTTTAAGTATTAATTTAAATATTTTATCCGTCGAATTTCTCTACGTTTTATAAATATCATTATTTCGAAGTGTTAATTATTAATCTAATATTTATATTTATCGGTATATATTTTCTTATTTTCTTTTATAATTTACTAATTAAAAATTAATTAAGCTTAATTTTAATACGTAAAACAGCTATACTTTTTTAAATTAAAATATATCCATATATTTGAATTTTACCATATAAAAAAAATAATCTATAATGATTTTATATCTATTTACTTCTCCCTAGAGGAGACGTGACCGGGGAACTAAATTTGTCAGATATTCAAGACCAATTGTTAGCTCACTGAGCCACGAACCCCTCTTGGGTCGTATCAGCGACTGTTGTTGGACAGCTTCTTATCAGGATTTATATGGGGTCCTGTCCTAGCCTAGTCTTCTTGGCTACAGGGGGCTGTATTCTTACAAAATTAAACAAATGGATAAATTGTATTATTAGTTGCTAAGTTTTACTAAACTTTAATTTTATAGATTGTCTAATTATACCCCTATCGACGACCATTCTTAACGGAATTTTAAACGGTTTTCGTAATCCGGAATAGCCGGATAAATTATTATTTGTAGTTTTTTAACTTATATCGATTTAAAAGTTAAACTTTAACGTTTTTAAGCCCGTTATTGCCATTTTTCAGTTTTGCCAGTAATTTTTTTATAAGCCGGATATTTTTTAATATAAATTTGCGCAAAAACCGATTATTTCCGCCGTTTTAAATTAAATCGTATCTAAAAATTAAAAATAAAACCCGATTTTTTTCGGATAAATTGTTAATATCGACGGAAGTATCGATATATTTTATTCGGCCGATTGTTTTATTTAAGTCGGGTAACTTAATTAAAACCGTTTCCGTCGAGATTCCGGAAATACGGAATACTGGGATTTTATATTCGGATTTAGCCGGTATGTTTTGGTTATTTTGATTGATAGGGGTTTAAACAGGTACCTTAAGATTAATCGAAGTTAAAGAAAGTAGCTGGTTTAAAGTTTTTAACCCTTTTTTCTGGCTAATATCTAATACTTTTAATTATAAGACTGGCGAAAGGTCGTAAAGCTATCTTATACGGACTTAAGGTTTACCGTAAAAAGCTTAACATTTCCTAAATTATTATCTAAGATTTCCCCTGCTAAACCAGGGCATAAGGTTTATCAGGGTCGAAGTTTATCGGCATTACGTAATAATTGGCTTCGGAATAACGTACCATACAAGCTTGCAAGCCAAACAAGCTCGCGAGCCGTTTTTTAACACCTCTTAATAACAAATTCGAATTGATTAACTACAATATATCAAATCAACTAAAATTAATCGGATTCTTTTTTGCTAAACGTTTTTATAGTTTCTTTACAAGTACGCGTATTATATCCGGGCTTACCGTAAACGTTACATTTCCGTTCCTTCGTTTTAACCCTTTTACGATGATTACCTTTAACGGATATTAGTTATATTTTTTTACTATTTCCTTTTTTTTCGGCCAGAAGAACTTATCCCTTTTATATAATAAATGTCCCTTTTTCTTAAAGACGTTTGTTTTTAATCCTTTAACGTTTGCTTAAGATATAATTCGTTTTGCATAATTAAATAATTTCTTTTCGAAAAAAAGTAATTTCGTATAAAAGTAACAAATTACTTTTTATTAAAAGATTTACCGATTTAATGATTTTTGTTAACGAGTTACCCTAGTAATTTTTAATCTTTTTTTACAAATAATATCCTTATCTTATTACTTCTTTAATATTTTTAAAGGTTTTTGTAAACGGGGAACGAATAAAATCGGCGGAGGTTAACGGGGAAACGATCGGCGTAAACATAATTGGAAAAATTTTAAGTTCGGAAAAAACGGTATTAAAATCGAATAAAACGAGGCTAATTTTCGCAAATCCGGATTTAATATTATCGGACGTTATAATAACTTTAAACGCGTTATAAAAGCCGGCAAAAAAATCTTTTTTAGTAATATAAATATAATAACGTTATATTAGGCTTTCGATATATAACGAATAAACGCGTTTAAAAAAAAAAAAAACAGGATACGTTAAAAAGTTAAAATTTATGCGAAAAATACGCAAATATGCAAAATGTAATAATATCGTAATTAACGTAATATTTTTCGAATTCTATCGAATAATAGTTTTCGTAACCGTTAAGGATAAAAAAACGTTTCGATTTTTTCGTATACGTTCGAATATATTAATCGAAATATTAAATTTATTTTAAACTTAATTCATTTGTTATTCAGTTATTATTACTTAATACGATTTTTTAATTAATTATTAATAATAAATTATTACGGAACTAAAATTTAAAATAATTTTTCTTTATTATAATAATAAATAACGGTATAACTTAACCTTAAAAATTAACAACTTAAATAATTATAATTTATTCTTTATTCCCTTATTAAACTTATCTAAGTTTTTTACATTTTTCGGTATTAATAATTATTATGCCCGTTACCATAAAAAACCTTATTAAAAATCCAATCTCGTCGAAGTTATAAATATCCTTTTTTATAATGCCGTATTTTATAATAATAACCCGAATAAATTCGAACCATTTACGAAATATCTTTGGATTTTCGTATAATACCTTTTAATAATCGATTTTTCGATTTAAACGCATTTTAAGTTTTTTTTACCGTTTAACAAAATTAAATACCTAGTTAACCTCGATATATCCCGTAATACGTTACGCAAATAACAAATTCGCCATATCTTCAACGTATTAACGCCGGACAGGAAACGCTCGCGTATCTAAATCAAGGATTCGTTTTATAATAGATTTCTTTTCGGTTGGCGTTAATTTTTGCAAATAGGAAATAATATTAACTCGGGCATATCGACCGTAATATCGGGTTTTCAAAGTAAATTAAGGGACGTTATATATAAAATATAACTTTTTAAAACTAAACTTTAAGTTTCGTCTTTTAACCTAAATAACTAAATTTATCCTAGATTCTTTTATAAGACGTTCCATATTATAGGTATTAAAAAATTAACAATTAAAGTTAGGTAGTTAAAATGTTAATAAAAACGGCTTACAAACTTATTTAGCTTGCGAGCTTGTATAGTACGTTAAGGCTTTTCGTAACCGAGATATAATTTATTATTACCGTAAAAACCATTAATAATTACCGTATTCGAAGATATTAAGTAAAGTATTTATCGTATTAATTATTAATGTAATTACTTTATATCTTTAGCTCAGCCTGGATAATACGGCTTAAACCTAACGACCTTATATATTTAATTAATATTTAAAAACCCCGAGGATTTCTTAAAATAGACTTATAAATTAATAGAAGTCCTGTTTATATTTTACGTATTTAAGGTTTTAAATTTTCATTAATACGTAATTTAAAATTACTATTATATTAATATTCTTTTAAATTAATTTAATATAAATTTAATAAACCTTAATATTAATATCTTTTAATTATCATAATTTATACGAACGTAAATAATCGTACATTTTATATAAGGTTAACATTATTTAAATATCTAACTATATATACTTAATCTACTTCTTATATATATATAGTTATATATAAACGTAACCGGAAAGAACGTTTGAAATCAAACTGTACCCTTTAATAAGCCGGATTAAAAAACGCAATGTAAAGTGTTAAAATATAAGAACGAGACGATTATATATACAATTAATTTAATTAATTCCTAAAGAGATTTGCTATTTGCGCAGTAAACCTTTTGCTATTTGCGCAGTGACCTACAATTTACACCTGTCAGCCACCTGCCACAGCGCTGCCACCTGTCATATCAACTGTATGCAATTGCAGTTGCAGCCCCTAATCC
>QJNZ01000670.1:0-52923 GCA_004155055.1 Monosporascus sp. CRB-8-3
TTATCAACCCCCTATCTCGTTGCCCACACACCCATGGTATTGGATGTAGTTCAACCACAACTCAAATTTGGAACATAATACACTGTTCAGTATCTCATATTGGACAGGTGCTCACGTGAATTAGAACCAAACTAATAATATACGCGGGTCGCATAGACGATCCCACACTTTACGATCCTCGAGATTCTAAACGCCATAAACGACAGGTCTTTCTTATGTTACCGAAACAGTTGCCATGGCTTGATGTCCTGCAGCAGGTTTCCGGACCACCTACTTCACTCAAGGGAGCAAGACCATTTGCCATGTGCATGGGGGGTAAACCGACTGTAGAATAATAGGGCTAACCAGGATTAATATGTGGAAGTCTTACGATGCTTTGGATGAAAAGCATGGTTCTACTCGGGGTTTCAGGAGCCATCGTACATTGATAAATCAGCGATGGGGAAGTCCTGCAGCCTCCATGTATCCTCCAGCCGCAAGAAAACACGTACAGCCGCATATGAAAAGGTAGAGTGCTTTCACCTAGATCATAGATACTAGAAGCCAACCAACCTAGTACACCTTTCCGCTCGAGAAATAATACGGCAACAACAGATACACTGAACAGAGGTCTTGCTGCGAATACATGTCCTTTTTCACCTATTCGACAAAAACCACCAGTGACATCTGTTACTCTGATTCGGCTCATTCCGAATCCATTGACTTTTATTCTGACAATTCACTTCATCCGTCCAACTGCTCCCCTCATTGGCAGGCTGAATTTGGTGTCACATTGGGTCACACTTGGCGGTCTGACACGTATTCACACAACCAGCTGAACACGGGGATCTGCCTCAAGTTTGCTGCATTGAGCCTTTCTACGATGCTAAACTTGGCCTGGAGGTCGCCGAACGAGTATGGAGGGCTGGATATGTCGTTGGGATTGGTGGGTACTTCATCCGCTGTAGTCCTTCGGCCTCTGAGGGAAGGTGGCTGTAGAACTTTCGGCCGTAGATGTGTATCCCCTCCCCTCTACCGTGTTGTTTCTCTGGATTCAGGTACGAATACCCACCCGGGGCAACCACTGTCTTGGTTTTAGCGTCCTAAGTTCATGATAACGACTCTCGTGTCGTCTACATATCGCACGCAAATCTGACAGCCTGGCACGACCGACATGGCTTCTGCGACAGATGCGCAAGAGTGTCCGAATTCCCGTCACAACACATCATTGTCCGGAAGAGTTCAGCAGAAGGCCTCTCGTCTCTTCGATGGCATGATCAGTAAATACCTGGAAAGCGAAACGAAGGGGAAAGTCGTTAATTACTTGGGAGAGTTCCTTAATGTGAACAGCAACTGCAAAGGCGACCAAGGAAGCTGCAGGGCAGTGTTCAACGTTGTGGCACAACCGGTGTCGGGACCGGCCAATGAGAAGGTGCTTTTTGGCCATGAGGAACTCGAAGCATATATCAGGGATAACTTCAGCAGTCGCAATAACGGGGCTCTCTCTTTCTGTGCACTAATAGCGGAGAACATATGTCCCTATTCGATGTGCCTGCTGGGGACGGAGCTCCACATCAAGCCAGGATTCTGGGCCACGCACTTCGAGAAGTCCTACCTCACCCAGTGGGAAGGTGTTGATCCCTGGCTGTTACCACTTCCATCCGAGGAAGAGCGAGAAACGGACAGGGACTTGCTCAACATACAATACGTCGAACCCCGAGAACTCATGGAAGTTCCCTCTCCATTGACAGAGCTGGAAACTATACAGGTTGTTCCACGGCCTTTGGATTTTTATAAGAATTACCTTCCTAAAGCGACCGCTAAAAAGTCCTATAAACAACAGGTCGACAGGGAGGTCGTGGCGTTCCCTGTTAGAAAGCGGTCGAGGATACAGCGAGCCGAAGAGGAGCAGGCCGAATTTCCAGTAGCGCTCATTCCAGGCCCACTGTCAGTGTGGAGGAAAAAATCATCAGAGTGCACCAGGGGGACAGATACCATGGTAATACTCATCGACCCCAAGCCGTATAGTCTCAACATAAAAGCGAACTATCATTTGGACGGAGAAACCGAGACCCCCAAGAGACCAAGCGAACGTATTTCCTACAGTCTGTTAAAGTCCAACTGGAAGGAAGGCAATGTGGCTAAGAATCCGTACGGTAGTATCGGGAGGATGATATCCCAGCAATGGCGATTGGTCCACGGGTACATGTCTCGGGACCTCCACCTTATACAACGAAAACTAGAAATCATCCCTGATTTCGACGTCGCAGAGAAGTTATTGGAGGACCTGTTTCGACACAGACAGAATTGTGCCCAGTACGAAAGACAAATTGAAGATACCTTGGGAGAATTCAGAGAACGAAGTGGAACCTTTCAGTCAGCTATATCTGAGCTCGAGTATATACAGAGGGGCTTCGGTCAGCTATCGAAGATGACGGAGCGGAACATCGATCTCCTGACAGATCTTACCGCCATCAAAGAAGCCCAACAAAGCCTGGATGAAAATCATGGCGTCACAAGACTCACTCAGATCGCGACGATATACCTCCCTTTCTCGACAGTTGCAGCTGTACTATCGATGCCAAATCACTTTGCGCCGGGGGAAAGCCAATTCTGGGTTTATTGGGTCTCTTCCGCGCTGCTGGCGACCCTTGTCATCGCGATTGTGGTGACATACAAGCGGCTGAAATCGCTGTGGGCCGGACTTCAGAGACGGTGGAAAGACATTAGATTGTATAATTACAAAATGGGAAAGCCAAGAGAGCGTCTCACGTTTGATTTATTTCGACTACATTCTCCTTTTCCTGATGAAGAACAGGGTTCCACGAAAGACGAAGATTAATGCAGTTTCTGGTTTCATTACGTCAATGTTGAAGTGGTTATTGCTCAGCGTTTCATCTGGAAAGTCTTCAACTCAGTTTTGTATCCCATTATCTGTGGTGTATGAAACACTCAACGATGTCATGAACTACTCTCTCTGACTATGATTACCTCATCAAGATAACCCCTTCTGGCAAGGCGACCACTTGAGCCACTACACAGAGTGTCCTGTAGGTTAAGCGGTGTTAGCGTCCATTTGGGCTCCAAAGCCAAAAAAAAGGGGGGGGTTGGGGTTGGATGCCAGCCCGCTTACGGCTGTGGTCTCACTCCCAATTAGTGGATATTAACGATGTGTCCTCCCCGGAGAATCTGAAGAGGGAGATTTCGGACTGAGAAAGCAGTGGTTAAAGTAGCTCAATGAATATACTACCTTTTGCATGATCTTACTGCGGCTTTTTAATGTGTCCTGGTATGATCAGATTCATTCGTTTCATCAATTGCGTGATATCCCCGACAATATAGTCGGCCAGGTAGCGCGTCAAAAACGAGATTACGCAGAAAAGGGGTGGAAAGGGACTAGTACGCCGTTTGTGTAAAGGCCTTGAGGTTGGTGACCCAGTCCACCCGGTCCAAGAAAACTAAAAGCTATTAATCCATAACGAACCCGTTTTGAAAAGCAGAAGAGGCGAATGAAATAGTGAATCTAGGGTATTTTCAGGAAATGGGGTAACCCGACTGTTGTTTCCTTGTTGCCAGAATAATAAGGACGGGGATGCTTCTCGAGGTTTTCGCCATGACCATCTTGCGAGACGGTATTTATCAGAGGTAAAACAGTCGAGTGAATGAACCATCGGAATGGACCCTTTCCGGTTCAAAGAGTAGCTTACCGCATAGCTTCTGTGTCTATTCGTGGACTTCGGGACTCGGACCGTAACATCTGCTGCGGCGAGAAGAAACGGCTCATAGCATCACGTCTCTCTCGATGTGTTTCATGGCAGCGAGTACCAAACACCGACCTTTTATGAGAGGGATCAACTCCTGGGACAATATTGACGGGTTTAAAGGAGAAATCAAACGGAGAGAGACTTATGAATTAAGCCAGTCATGATAACCCTAAAACACCTAGATTCTTTATCGATGTCTATTACACTACCATATTTGTATTTCTTATATGTTCGCTGGATCTCAGGTGTGTACCCTTCCTTCAGGAAGAGGCCATACCAAGCTTCGTATAGAAATGATATGAGCGGCTAACTTGGTACCCGGGGAGCCGGGAAAGTGGGTGGAAGGCAAGGTGTTGTAAATGCATAGCAACATGCGGTGCACGAAGCCGGGAGACGGACGATATTAAATCTACGTCATGAAACCAAGATGTCGTCCAGGAAGGGGCTACAGCTGTTGCGCCTGGAAAGTTGCTTATTTGATGGCTGCTTGGGTTTCTGGGCATCCTAACATCCTACCAAGGGGGTGGACTTTCCTCACCAGCTACGAGAGAACTCAACATAATGACTGGTATTAGCAAAGAAAGACTTCTACTTTACAGCATTAAACATCATGAATCAGCACCAAAGACATCTGAAATTCTGCTAGATATCAAAAATAGACTCAGCGCAACCATTTCAATGACCGTAAGGATACCGACCAGAGCATCAAACCATCCGCCATGTCGTAGAAATCAATCTATAAAATGAATGTACTTGTACGGCATAGCTAGCTGGTAGAGGAGTTTCGTCATATGAGACCATGTTCCCCCAGAAGTTTTGCGCCAGCCAGACGACGGCCATCTTGTGGTTAATAGTTGTCTACGACATAAGCCATCCATATTTCTTAAACAGCTTGTAGAACTCGGTTGGGCACCGTCCTTTCCTTTGGCCTTTTCTTTTCTCCACGTACAGGCGCCTCCTTTCTCTTTAGCCTCTATTGACTTCATCGTACGTGGGTACTTTCTAGTTGCGGCCAACGGCTCTGATGGGATTTAGGCTGGAATGCCCATTTTCGCTGCCTGCTCTTCTGCGATTCACTGAGGTCTTCTCTGCTGTGCCGCCCGGTAATAATTTTCTCCTGGTCGTAGCAAGAGTCGTACGTACTGGCCTTGTGAAGCTTGCGAGTCTGGGTTGGTGTGCTGTGTAAAGGCTATTGTCGCTGCCTGCTCGTTTGTGATTCGCTGGGGCACGGGAACTACAGCTTGTCTGAAGGGGTTTTGGGCCATTTGGACTTGTCCTGTTGCCGGGTAGAGGTACGAACCTTGAGTAGATGTCGCTTGTGTTGCTGTGAATGCGGGCGGTTGTATTGCTGTGTACTGGTATGTAGGCGTTTGTGTTGCTGTGTATGGAGGTCCGCCGTGTCTTCCTATATAGCTAACCTGACCCTGCATATGGGTCGGTGTGTCTTGTTCATCATGGTTGGATTGTCCTGCTGCAGGTGGCTGCCAGCCAGGTTGTACTTCAGTGAATCCTGCCAGTGACTGAGTCCGGCCAAGTACCTTATAATAATACCGATCTAGCGGGAAAGTCTGTCCCTGACGCTGATTTAGGCGGCCTTGTAGGCCGAGGTCCTCTAATGCCCTCACGAACGTTGTATAATACTGTTGCCACTGTTCTTCTGGAGACTGTGGTGGATCATCCTCCCACTTCTGGAATTGGAGGTCCCATACTCTATACAAATGATGATTTTGCAACTCAGCGACTGTCGTGGGCGCCCCTTGAGCATGACTCGAGCAGTAATCGCATTCCTCAAACCCGCAGTTGACATTATTGGGAGCGTACAATCCAGGGGCCATCTCTATGTTATCGCATAGAATCGCTCCACCTGCCCACGGGTTATCCTTGTCTTCTGGCCCCGGTTGACGGTCTTCTGGTGCATTCGGGCAGAGACAAAGGCGCCACACATTTGAGTGGCAGCCGTGTATGATCGGACGATATTTGCACATTTTGGCTAATCAAGCAGTAAGTCACATAGACTCGATCTCTGCCCGAGTGTAACTTGTCAGTCGTGGGTTTGAACGAAGCAGTTAAGGAACGCATACTTGATGGATTTCACTCAAAGTGTACGAAAGTGAGGCAGATGGGTAGTGAGGGTGCTCCTGTTGAGGGAAGGCTACAGCAGAGAGCAATACCATGTAGAGGTCTGCGGATGGTGCTGGGTCATTTTCGTAAAATCGGGCGTCTAAGAGGGGTTCGTGGCATACTTATACGGTCCTCCTTCGTATGTTTTTGATACGTCTACTGTTCAAAAATCTATAGTCTCAAAGTATTTCGGTACCGACCTACTAAAGGCTCTGTCCAATGGTATGTTGCATCAGGTATGAGCTTTACGGTGAATCACGGAGGCGTTGGTGAGGAGAGGTCATCAGCGGTGATGAGCCCCAAGAGACACGAAATATCGAGTATCGGACGAACTTAGCTGACCGACTTGAGCGGAGTTTGCTAACCACAACTCGTTCATATTGGTACGAAAAGCTCGGATTGGGCATGAATCATCTTGTTGAGTCTTAAGAAAATTCGGCAGGTGGTTTGCTCAATCTGGAGCTGGTCGTGTTCACGCACGTCCCCAACGTCATGCCGAGCCTCATGGCCCCTTAGGGTCCGAGACGCCCAGCCTGCTCATCATGGTGTTCACGATCCCGGTCTTGGACCTCTCCACGAATCTGTGCCAGTACGTGGGATTCTTCACCGTCAAGTACATGGCCCTCCGCGACTTCTGCTTCAGCATCAAGGCGTCGTACATGCTCCCGCTCTTGTGCCGGGACATCTCATCGAACGTTATCGTGCTGTATATGACGGAGTCGAACTTCTTCTTGCGCACGCGGTCGGGCACGGACGCCTCCACGATGCTCATGATAGACGGGATCTTAGAGCCGCCCCAGACATGCTCCCAACGCGCCTTGAGCCCCTCCATGGACGCGTCGGTCGCCGGCACGAGATACCACCCCTCGTCCCCGTCGAAGCCGGCGTGTTGAGGTTGCAGACCTCGAGTGGTATTCTACACGACAATGTGTCCTCGTCCGTGAGCCGATCTTCATCGGGAGCGCGCTGTCGCCCCCCTGCGACGGGTACCTCCCGAACACGACGTAGTCGCCGCCCGTGACCTTCCTCGTGAAGCACAAGCCGTCCCGGATATGTGCACGAAGACGCCCTTGTCCCCGACGTGCCTCCGGAACTCGATCGTGCCCCTCTCCATGTTATCGCTCGGCGGGAGGAACAACCTCATCGAGTTGGTGGGCCTGGATCCATTGCAGGACTTCCTCAAGATCCCCATATTTTCCGACAACCTCGTGAAGCAGAAGTCGGCCATGTGGCTCATCCCCTTGTTGCCGTTCAGGGCCGGCTTGTCCATGACAAGCCGTTCCACTGTATGAGCTCATCGCCCGATACATACCATACGGAATCAAGTACGTGCCACATTTCGTTGATGGTCAAGTGCCCTTGCACGACTTGTGCATCCAGCAGCCTTTGGACGACGTCATCTGATCCGTCAAGCCGGAGACGACGTTCAAGTTCTGGACTTCTAGCGGCGTCCACTCGCACTTCACGACCTTGAGGCGAGTTGGTGACCATGTGGCCCAGCCTGACTACCCTCGTGACCGGGTTCGGCCTGCTGACCTTGATATGATACGCGGCCTCGCCCCTGCTCGCACGTGATCGTCGTTGTGGCTGGGTGCGTGAGGCAAGTTCTAGGGCCAACGCGACCAATATGGCGACACCACGCGAGTCGAGATGCCCGTTGTGCTTGCTCCCCAAGACCGTGGAGGGGGCCGACTTCGTTCACGTCAGGCTCAGACTCGATGAACCTCCCAAGCCCTCTTTGTGCAATTCCAAATCCGAGATGATGGAGGCGATTCAGTGCGTCGTCGATCCTCGTCATAGGCGGCGGCACGGGCAAGCACATGAGCTCGATTCCGCCTCCGAACGTGAACCCGGTCATAATCGAGTCGATGTCTCTCCAGCCGAGCACGGAGGTGGAGATCAGGCTGGAGAGGGACTCGTCCAAGCTCTTGTACGAGCTCGCGCAGAAGTCTCCTCAAGTTCCCGTGCGTCGTCCTCTCCAGCAACTCGACCTCCGATGCGTAGGTGGGCTCCGCTCCGCCGCTCGCCGCGTATCTCCTCGCGATGATGAGCACCCTAGTGTTCGCCAGCACGGTGTCGCATGTGTACTCGGTCGTGTTTGTGTGGTACTCCGGCCCCGTGGTTCTTCCTGGGAAGGCGGACTCGTACGGGATCGCGGTCACGGTTCCAGGCGCGAACTTGTACGCCTCCAAGAGGCCCCTTCACGACCATCTTGCCGTTCGACCTAACCCTCACCTTCGCGTTCTTGGTCATCGGCATGCCGGCCCACCACGAGCAGCCGCCTCGTCGATTCGGGACGCGCTCGCGTGCCCCAATCCGTCGATATTGCGAAGCGGTGTCTCGATGAATCCTCCTCGTGATACATCTCCAACTCGTCATATTCGACCTTTTCGTATTCCTCGTCACCCTGAGGCGCTGCGTTAGGATCATACTCTCCTTCCGCTACATCGGGGTCTTGAAGGCCGTATTATGCTTTGAACTATGCCGATTGAATAATAGGAATCTAGCCAATAATGATGTCGGATTCCTTTGATTGAGGATACGGGGATTCGTGTTTATCCATCTCGGTTGGCTTAGGTATCGAACCAGGGGATGGAATATTATTAAACAGGCTGAGGCCGCGATATAAAGTACCCTCGAATTGCTTCATTTGTTATTGTTATTGATGATAGGTAACTCCTATACCTTCAGGGCTGATGGAATTAATCCCTCTTACTTGCTGTCACCCCTGTGACCTCTACCCGTTAGCCAGACACGGCCCGAAACCTCTCGATCCCTAGGCACTGAGTCCGACATATATACGTGGGTTTGGCCTAAGTAGCTCAATTATTATGACCAGGGCCTGTCCCGACTTTTGAGATCCCGGACGAGGTGCCCGATAGAGACGGTGTTAAGTAGCTGCTCTCGACTAGGGCATAACCTCTGGCTTCCCTTATCATCACCAAAGACTGCTCCCAAAAATCTGCCATTACCTCGATCAGCGTTGACTCGAGAACCTCTCTGTAAGGGTTGAGCTCCGCTGGACTGTTTAAATCTTGATCGAGACTTTCTGTTCGATTTGCTGAAAACGCCCATCTCAATGGGATCCTTATTGAGGATTGCGGACAGGTTTCTTCCACGTGGGACGAGTATTGTATGCAGTTTGCTACGATTTCAATAGATATTCGTATTGCAACGTCATATTTATTACTCGTGACTGCTATAAAGAACGCGACGAAGCCATAGCTCATCATCATCTGCCATTAAGGGGCCGTAGGCGGAATGCCGGCACCGAAGGTGGTTAACCCCGGCGCACCACCGACATCACTGCCGCCGCCCTCACTGCCGCCCTTGCTGTCGCATTCGACATTATACTAGGTCGTAAGTAATTGCAACGGAAAACGTAATATTCAAAAATGTTAAGCATAATCAGATTGCACCCAGTCCGTTTAATATTTGGCATGGTCGCCGCATAAAAAGGTCCGGTCACCTTACCGAGCTGGCTGGCGGCTGTTGAATGATTGAGGAAAAACAAAATATAGCCCGAATAGGGCAGCTCAAGGAATTCCCTGAAGGTCGTTGAAAAGGACCCACTGAAATCCCCTATTTCACTCCGTAACAGTAACCCCGCATTTTCCGTAGCTTTAACTACCTTGAGTCTTTCCTTTTATTCTTATTTTCATCATTTTTTTATCCCTTGATTTGCTTGTGAACCTTGTGAACATTTTCTTCTCCCTCCATCGTTTTCTTGACAATTTCTTCTTCATACTCCCCCCCAAAACACCAAAACCTAACCCATCCCCGCATTCAATTCAAAAAATCCCTTCCGCCCAAACCAACCATGGCGGCGTCGCGCCAAGACAACCGAGTTCCGCCCCCCTCGAGCTTGTTGTCCGCCTACTCCGACGCCTCAAGCTCCTACTGGCCGCCCGGGTGGAACTTCGACCGGTACGCCCACGCCACGGCCGAGGACAACGCCGCCTTGCCCGATGACGAGCGGGCCAAGATGCAGGCCGGTTTTCGCGACGTTCTCGGCGAGGACGGCGTCGCCGAGATGGCCCGCGTCTTGTGGCAGGAGCAGCTGCGTGTCAAAAAGCTCGAAGAAGCCGCGTCTTTGTCATCATTACCATCATCATCCGCTCAAGGACAGCGACGACGGCTGCCCCCGCCGCCCGACTGGCTCAAGACTTGGAGAAAACGATACCGAGGTCAGCCCTGGGGGTTCGTAGCCTTCCGCACTGCCACTGCCACTGCCACTATTATGACGAATTCGGACGTGGAAGAGTTCCAGACCCGAGTTCGAGAGATCGTCGAAATCCCGCTCGACGCGGCCCTGGAGCAAGGGCAGCCAGCCGACGAGGTCGCCGAGGCGCGGAGCACCTTCGAGATCCGGTGGGTCGAAGTAGAGGAAGAAGAA
Source organism: Monosporascus sp. CRB-8-3 (assembly GCA_004155055.1). NCBI lineage: Eukaryota > Fungi > Ascomycota > Sordariomycetes > Xylariales > Monosporascus > Monosporascus sp. CRB-8-3. The sequence continues at coordinate 10,261 of QJNZ01000670.1, forward strand.
CCAGAAGAAACAACAGCAGAGGAGGGTCATAGCCGCCATGATATTGTTGTCGCGGATCCAGTCGAGAGACTACGCGCCCGGTACCGCGCGATGCGGGAGTCCGGGAGCCTCCCGCCCGGTCTCTCTCTGCCGATATTCCTTTGCGCGTCTCCGGGGGCCGTGACCTCGGTGCTGTCAACATCGCCTGGGGGGGACAATAACGGGAAGAAGCCGGAAACGATGAGCCCGCGCTGGCGACCCGGGGCTCCGTTCTTGCTGGCCGTCGCGGCGGAGGAGGAGCGGGGTCCAGCGGATGATGAGGCTGACGACTCGGTTGGTGGCGGTGGGGAGAAGGATTGGTTTAAGCCCGTCTTCAAAGTCGCCGCGGAGGTGCTGGTGGAGGAGCTGTGGTGGGTCGTCGAGGAGCAGATCACGTCCCTGGGGAAGCTGATGAGATTTGTCCGAGGGGCGGCGGTCACAGATGATCCAACGGTGGCGGAGGAGAAGGAGAAAGAAGGGGAAAGACGACCGGGCGGGGGGCATGGCCATCATGATGATGATAAACAGGGCGAGGAGCCCGGGCACGACGACGATGGCTTGGATGACATCTGGTGGTCTGTGCACATGCCGCCGCATCGGATGAGGAAGAGGAGAAGGATGTTTGCCAGCGAGTGATGGATAATATCTCTCTCACTCTAGTGGTATTGTCTCATAGCCTTTCTTGGTTGTCTTTCTCCTTCCGGCTCCCTGGCGCATTACTTTGGGATGCCTACGACGAATTCGACGAAGACGGCACACAGTCTCCACAGTCTTTTTAAGTCACGGTACGGTACGGGCAAGAAAGCTATTGCTCATTTTCTGTCAACGATTCCTCTTGTCCTTTACGAGCTCGCGTCTAAGCGAGTGTGGCGTCGCTTCGTTCCTGTCTCGGTTTCCCGGAAGGTCAAATCCTGAATGTGAAACCCATCCGTCCCCACGTTACTACCAACCAACCCCGGCCTACATATCCCAGTAGGAATTCGGAGACAGGAGGGCGGGGAAGGCGCCTTGTTACATTGGGGTAACGGTTTCCCAGGTAATTTATCACGGGCATGCCATGAAATGCCATGCCACGACATGAAATGAAATCCCAGAATGCTTTCACATTTCAGAGCTCTTCCTTGCCACCCAACCCCAACCCCATCTGCAGTCTCAGCCTAGGCGAGTTCACCCCGGGCCACCCTATCGCCACACCACCACCAAGACCACCAGCCCTGGCTTCGGGCGGTTGGGTCTGGACGGGGCCTCGGGGCCTCACCACAGCGGGTGGTACTTGTTCCTTGCGCCCCGAAGCGGCACCGCGGGCGTCCAAGGTCTGGCGAGAAGCAGCGGCACTAGTCGAGGGAGCGCCGTTGACGCAGTACGCCACGCCGAGGAGGAGGTTGGAACAGTCGTCCGCGAGAGCCTAGTATGGAAAGGATTAGCAAGCGTAGGTTAGCTCCTGAAGATCCTTTGGAGAGGGTAATGTGTTTCGGTACAGGAGAGTCGGACGTATGAGGTTCAGACGGCTTTGAGGTAGAAGACAAACTTACGGGATTCCAGGTCTGGAACTGCGCGAACGTTATGCCGAACTGGTCCTGGACTTTGGCGCAGTAGTCCCCGGATTGGATGACGTACCACCTGTTCATTCGCGCGCACACCGATGTGTTAGTGTGTCCATTGCCTGAGATCGAGGGAAGAGTTTCTTTTTTCGTTCATCATCGCAGGGATACGAGGGGTTAAAGCGGGGGATTGGGGTAAACATACTCGTAGCACTCCCCCGTGGTGCCCGGCGGGGTGGAAGTCGGGGGAGGGACGACGGGGGACGTGGTCGTCGTGTTCCAGTCGCGCGTCGGCTGCACGCAATAATGGAAGCCGGAAAGGAGGTTGCTGCACTCGTCGTCGATCTATATATAGAGATCAGGTCCACCGTTAGATATGACTGTCTCCGTTCCTTGACTGAATGATATATCGGGGATGTAGACGTAGGTTGGAGACGAAAGAGAAAAGAAAAAAATGAAGGAATGAGGGAAAAGCTCACTCACCTGAGGATTCATCCCGAGAAACATGTCCAACGGCACCGTCTGGTTGAGCGCCACGATTTCGCAATAGTCACCCTGCCAAGAGCACCGTAGGTCAGCGATAGACAGATCACCAGAGCTCTGGCACCTTGACTTGGGGCCTCATAGAGAATCTAAATTGGGGCAAGTAGATGCGCCACTCACCGGCTGAACGAGATAATACTTCCCGCACTTGGACGTGGTGCCCTCGGCGACGGGGGTCGGCCTGGCGGCCGTAGCGGTGGCGTAGATGGCCGTCTGCGTAGCCGTGGCCCCGGGCACGGTGGTGAAGTTGGCGACGCCGCCGGGGGGCCCGACGCAGATGTTGTGGTCGACGAGGAGGTTGGTGCAGTACGGGTTGATTACTGCAGATTCGTAAAGAAAAGTCAGTTCTGTTAATATCGATGTCTTCTTCCTCGGCTCCAGCGGGGAAAAGAAACAGGCGATGGAGAAAGTGGAGAGGGAACGTACTGGGATTCCAGGCTACGATCTGCTGGTAGGAAGTAGAGAACTGGTTCGCGATCCCGATGCAAGTGTCGCCGCTCTTCACGACGTAGTCATCACAGACCGGCGGCAGGCAGAGAGTCTTTCGGGTTTCCCTTTTCGTCAGTTCTCGGTCTGAAACGGGGGAAATAAAGGAGGAGAAAGGAAAAACATACTTGACCGAGCAACAGGTTCGTGCAGTCCATGCGCAGACTGTTCAGCGTTATGAGCGCCCCCGTAGAGACGTGGTTCGCCTTGGATATGTCGACGCAGTTGTCGCCGCTGACGACCTCGTGGGTCCGGCCCCCAACGCACGCGGCCGTGGCGTAGCCCGAGGGGGCATAGTTGCCCAGGCTCGTGACGTTGGTCTTGAGCGTCGGGGTGGCCGTCGGGTACTCGAGGCCGCAGCGGGCCTGGATCTCGGCCCAGGCGTTGGACATCTCGACGTCGTAGTTGGAATAGGGGGTCGACTGCTGGTGCCGGAAGAGGTTCACGATACACTCGGAACACAGCTGCTCCGTGGTGTAGCCCCCGAGGAGATCAGCCGGGTCGGTTGCGTCTCCCAGAGTCTGTTCGAGGAATTCTGCGAAGTAGATACCATTTTGTAAGTAAAAGAAACATCTATTGGTTTAGAGAGGAAAGGCGGAAAGCGAACCCGTGCAATATCTCCCCGAGGCCGAGTCCTTGAGACACATCTGCGACCGCACCGAGGACACGGCGTCCACCCAGTACGTGGCCGGGTAGCCGTCTCGGGGCTGCGGATCGTCAGCGCAGGCCTCTTCCACGTTGGCCCGGTACGTCTCGAAGGCGGGCGGGCAAGGCTCCCGGCACAAGATGTCCATGATGGTGCCATTCTCCACCGTATAGAACTGGTTTCCGCCTAGGAGGTTAAGCAGCTCCTGAGGGCATTCTGGGATCGGGGAGGACAGGGCCAAGTTGCACTGCGCCGAGATGCCGTTGAAGAGGGTTTCGGTTTGGTTTGTGAAGAAAAAGAACTATTTTTTGGTTCTCTTAGTATACGTGCCATGGACATCAATTTCAGGAGCATAGAACCCACGCTCTGTTCGGCTGCCAGGGCAAGTGGCAGAAGCAGGAGGGGTAAAGCCCGGGTCGAGAGAGCTCCCATGTTATCTATAATTGGTAGTGGTGTTTTCTTTCCCTCTCCTACACTTGACTCTGTTATAGAGATATTGAAAGGCCCATTCGTAACAGCTTGTTTCTATGTGGTAATGCTGCACGGTAGAGTTTTATGATATGAAGTGCTCGACTTGGTTGCAATGAGAACTGGTCGTATGATAGGACCTGTCGACATAGAGGTGATCAGTTTCTCTCTCTTCCTCTCTCTATCCCTCTCTCTCGGTGAATCAATCTGAAATGGGAAATCCTACCCGAACGTGGTTTACCGCTTTCCACTTCCTCTTGCTCCTCCCGAGTCCCCAATTTCTAGTTTCAGGCCTATCTAGAACCTCAATTTGGTGGATAAGTTATCCGATCATCCCTTCCCGCAGAGAGGTGTGTGTGTGACTGGGTGTGGAGACTTCGAAAATAAGCTACCTTCCCCCCTTGTCTCTTTACCCCTGTCTAGGGCTGAGACATGGACCGGCCACATACAAGGCGCCGGACGATGTGACATTGGACTTTTGCCCGTCATGTCTTCTATCGCCTTTCGGCCCCAACCGGGCGTTTTTGAACTGGCTGGTGCATTAATCAAGCTCCTTATCCCAGAACCGTGATCAAGACCCTGCTGACCAAGGACCGAGGGTCAGGGATGGTTATGGTAGCAATGGATGATGGTTATCTGAGGTATATAGGGGGCAACCCAATGAGATCACTCCTATAAGATGCAGTTTTCTTCGCTACCCCAAATTTTCATCTCACCCCACTGTCTGCAGGCATTTTCCCTTTTCCCCAAAATAATCAAGGTACGGGGGTCCACATGACGCAGGACTGCATCGCCAGTGTTAGCCGTAAGCGTTTTCTATTCGCCTGATCATCCGCGCCTATCCCACGAGGCATGCTAGGCTCGGTTCGGCGGCTATTTCCGATGCACCCGCATTGCCATGCATGTAATATCACATACGTTCTATAGTAGAAATGCTTATATATCCCCCGTTGTGCTGGGGATCCTTGTAGCCATCCATCATGTGGTCTAGACCTTTTGCGTGCTTACACCCACGCCGACCTATCAAGAGTCCCGAGTCCTGAGAAAGAAGGAAGCGTTCCCTCTCCTCCAGGATAACCTCCCACCCAGAATAACTCTTACCCAGGAGAAAGGCCGGCCCACTGAATACATCTCACCATGCTCATCTATATCGCCTGTCTCGCCTAGATGAAACCAACCCGTTTTTGGCTCCCTTCCCCCCACCCCATATGGTTAGACGCGAGAACCCCGTCGTAAAGGTTGGTTCCAGGTCGGTCGGTGCAAATCTCACGACCCTCTCTTAGGGTGTGAACTAACCACCCACGGTTAACCACCCACGCTTATGGGTAGCGAGTGGGTAGCCATGGGTACCTATCTTCACACCCTAGCCTCCTTTTATCAGGCTGGCTCGGTCCGACTCCAAAATCCAGACTCTGGTTGGTGCAACTACGACCCAATACCATCTTGACAGGGGATCCGATCTCATGACTGTTCGTTTTTTTCGACCGCCCTTGCCGAGGATCTGCTTGTGCGAAAAGCTTTTCTCACTCTCTCCGGATGGCTTAAGGCTATCGGGGGACAGAGAGATAGCTCAGCCGAGGGAGGGGTTTCAAGACGCAGCGGTATGGCTTATCGGGGCGAGGAGACAGGGGGAGAGATGAGTTTTCCCCCCGAAGCAATCTCGATATATAGAAACCAAAGCTACATGGCTATCCCGTGGTATGGACACCGACAAACATGGCGAAACATATCATGTTGCTGTATTATCTCTGCATCCTCCTCGCAGCCGTTGTCTGTCTCGTGAGTGCGCAGCAAGACTATTCTTGCTCTCCTGACAGGCCCTGTAAGCTTGGATGCTGCGGCAAGAACAATGTGAGTCCCGACAGCGTCGCTGAAAGACATCCCCTACGGAGGTATATCCTCTTCCCACTGTAAAGTGAGAGTAGCTTACTTACGAGAATCTGTCTAGGTCTGCGGCTTGGGGCCCTCGTACTGCGCCGCCGAGAACTGCACGTCCAGCTGCGGCGAGAAAAGCGAGTGCGACCCAGGATGGGGCCCGGAATGGGCTGCGCGTGAGAAGTGCCCGCTCAACGTCTGCTGCTCCAAGTTTGGCTTCTGCGGCACGACCGAAGAGTTCTGCGGCGACGACAAGGTGGCGAAGCCGAGCTGCCCGGGCGGGACGAGCGCGGGCAAGAAGATCGTCGGGTACTATGAAGGGTGGTCGACTTCTAAGAACTGCAATGGGCGTGAGTGGCCTTGAATCTGACTCTCTCTCTGTTTCTCTGTCCCCGTATTTCGACGGAGTAGACGAGTCCTTTCTGGGGCGGTTTCCACTGATATCTCCGCTCTCCCGCAGTCAACCCTGAGGACTTGTTGATCGGGGCGTACACCCATCTCAACTATGCCTTTGCCTTCATCGACCCGAGCACCTACAAGATTGCCAACATGCAGGACTCGGACGAGGAATACATGCCGCGTCTCACAGCCCTGAAGAACTACAACCCCGGCCTCGAAGTTTGGGTGAGTCAGGACAGGAGATCTTCGGAGAGATGGCCAAAATGAAACGAGACGCAAACTCTCACCCTTTCGGCTGCTAACAAGTTCGTTCGGGCAGATTGCGATAGGGGGCTGGAGCATGAACGATCCCGATCAGCCCACGAAGCGGACCTTCTCCGAGCTGGCGGCGTCCAAGACCCGTCAAGACGCATTTTTTGAATCTCTCTTGTCTTTTATGGACAAGTATGGGTTCGACGGTGTAGACATTGACTGGGAATATCCGTGAGTTACCATGCCGTACTTTTTCTGCTACAAAAAAACAACATGAGATCCGAGATTAACAGAAACGGGACACAAAAGTGTGGCAGAAGAGCGTTCCGGGGCACCGGAAGACTTTGAGAACTTCGTCTCGTTCCTCAAGAACCTCCGGGGCGTGCTGGGAAACCGGGGCCTCACCATCACCTTGCCAGCCTCCTTCTGGTACCTCCAGCACTTCGACATCAAGAACATGGAGCCTATCTTGGACTGGTTCAACATCATGAGCTACGACCTGCACGGGACCTGGGACGGAACGAACCCGTACCTGGGGCCGTACATCAACTCGCACACCAACCTCACCGAGATCGACCTCGCCCTGGAGCTCCTCTGGCGGAACGACATCGACCCGAAAAAGGTCGTCATGGGCATGGGCTTCTACGGCCGGAGCTTCACCCTGTCGGACCCGGGGTGCAAGAAGCCCGGCTGCGGCTTCTCGGCCGGAGGGAACCCGGGCAAGTGCTCGGCGTCGGCAGGCAGCTTGATGTTCTCAGAGATCCAGGAGATCATCGACGCCGGGGCCGACGTGGTCCACGACGAGAAGGCCGGCGTCAAGATGGTGACCTGGGACTCGAACCAGTGGGTCTCGTACGATGACGACGAGACCCTGAAGGCCAAGATGGACTACGCCAACGGGCTCTGCCTGGGCGGCGTCATGGTCTGGGCGGCGTCCACCGACGACCACAAGGGCACCGCCATCCGGGCCCTGGCAAAGGCGGCGGGTCGAACCGACCTCTCGGTCCCCTTGCTCGCGGCCAAGGCCAACAACGACCCAAGCCAGTGCGTTTGGGGCGAGTGCGGCGCCGACTGCCCCTCGGGCTTGATCCCCGTCGAGGAGTCGTCGAGCAACTCGAACCCGCTGGGGATCGAGCTGGGGTGCAACCAAGGGACTCGGTACTTCTGCTGCCCGTCCAAGAGCCCGCCGACTTGTAAATGGAAAGGTAGCCCCAAGTTCTGCGGCCTCTTGGCCAAGAACCGGTGCAGCGACAACGAGATCGAGGTCTCCGCCAGCACCGAGGGATGCTGGACGGGCCACAAGTCGCTTTGCTGCACCAAGACAGAGTCGACGGATGTTCTGGACGCCTGCAAGTGGTTCGGCGCGGCGCCCATCTGCTCCGCCAAGTCTTTCTTCCCTTCCTTGCTGGGACCCCTGGGAGGAGCCTTCTCGTTCCAGTCGTATGGCTGCGGCGATGATAGCAACCTGCCCAACGAGCTTACCAAGGCCAAGCAAGGGCAGGGAGGGCAGCAGAGCTGTACGTACAACGGAGGGTTCAAGAGCTTTTGCTGCGAGAACCCTGTGCCTTGGAAGGATTGTAAATGGTGGGTTTTTCCCCTTTCCTCCTCTTTATTTCTTTCATAAGGTAATAAAAATGTGGCTAACCTTCTCAAAATCAGGCGCGCCGGGAACACGGCGTGGGTGCAGTGGGAGAACCTCCTGGTCGGCCCCATCGGGGCACTCTTCTTCGACTTCTCGACCGACTGTAAGACGGGCTGCGAGCCCGGGGAGACGACGGTGGCCACGGACGGCTGGGGCTGCCGCTCGGGCACCTACTCGTACTTCTGCTGCGCCGACCCGAACAAGCCGGCCTCCCCGGACCTGCCCGACATCAACCTCTGCTACGGGCCCGCCCACCTCGACAGCCTCAGCAGTGGCCTGGAGCCCGAGTCCAACCTGCCCAACGTCTATGACGAGGAAGACTCATTCGACTACTCTTGCGGGACCACAGCCACGACCGCGCTCCTCAGGGGGAGGGACGCGGTGGATATGGCTTTCAACTCGTCCCAGTCCGACCTGCGGGGGGAGCTTTCCACGATGGGAGACGTCATGGACGACAACGTGTTGCTGGCGAGGAGGGCGACAGGAGAGGAACTGGCCTTCATGAAGACATCGGAGCTCCTCGAAGGACGGGACATTTTCCGGCGCGGTGCTCGCGAGAGGGTGGCAATGGCGCTGTGCGGGCCCCAAAATCAGCGGTCCAGCATCTGGGTGCAGCAATACCCGGGGGCTTCGAGCATCCTGCTGGCTACAGGTCGGGCGTGGACGGTGGCCAAGCAGGGGCTCTGTGCGGCGGCGGGCATCACGGGCCTAAGCACGCTCGCCAAGACCTCGGACTGGGTGACGGAGCACGTGCTAGAGAAGCAAGAGTTCCGGAACGCGCTCGAGTACATGGCGGCCGGGCAGACCCCTGCGGGGACGGCGCTCCGGTCGGGCGCCGTGCCCTTCGCACAGGTGTTCGGGGCCAACGGCATATTCCAGCAGAATTGGCCCACCGCCAACTTCCCGAGCCTGGCATTCACGCGCAGCTGGTCCGGGAACATCAACGACTTCTTCACGGGCCTGCTGGGCCGGACGGCCGATCCGGGCCTGTCGAATCGGTTCATCGACAATCTGCAGGTGTGCGACCGCGACTTCAACGTGTATAAGGAGTTTATGGTGGCGGGGAAGGACTTCATATCCCGGAACATGTGGAACAATTACAACCCGCAGGACCGGGTGGGGATCCTTCTCGACGTGGTCGACATGCACAGCTACCGGAGCAAGGCCGAGGTGGTGAAGGCGTTCTCGTCGACCTTCAAGAACATCGCGACCATGTTCGGGGACCTGACCCGGTACGCGGCCACACAGGGGATCAATTACGACTTCCGGGACGCCTGGGAGCAGATCATACCGGATTACCTGAACTGGCAAGTCGAAAATGCGCGTGATACTTTTAAGACGTACGTCGACGAGGAGATCTTGTACTGGGCGAGCAACCTGGCCCAGAACACGTACACGCCGCTCGTGGTCAAGGAGATGAGCGACCTGCTGCTGGACCTTAAGAACAATATGAATACGTACCTGTCGCTTCCGGTTACGCAGATGACGACATAGATTGCAATGTTGCTAAAAGCTTGGTACCGATGAGGCAGCTAGAAGCTAGGATATCGGTAGAAAGCAGCTACATATATATTGGTTCCAAACCCATGTTAGATAACCATTAAAGTATATCTTAAGATAATGATTCAAAGAAGATATCGTTGCCTCCTTATTCTACGAAGTACTTGCCAAGCCTACCAAGTAACGGTACATTATCGAGGTGCTGCTAGCGGAGTATCGGGGCTTAGTCATCACACGTGAAAATGGGCTGAAGTTCCAATTGCGCCTTCATCCCATTCTCTTTTCAATCCTGAACAGGCTCGAGTTACGGAATAGATATTGGCGTAAAACGGCCGATGAGAGATATGGATCGACGACAGTTAGGAGTAAGGCTCTAGCTAGGGCTTATAGTGACGAGCGGTTGTAATTAATATATCACTTGATGAAGTTGTCGTTGGCAGCGGGTACTTATTAAAACATGATGTTCTGGCTATAGTCCTGGACCAGATAAGCCTCATGAACAAGGACTTGTCATACGCATGTACCAAGGATACGAACTTCGTCATACTTCTTGTATCGAATCAAACCGTGCAAGTACTTCCCTAGCATATCTTCTACCCTCAGTTTGCTTACTCTATGTAGTATTTTAGCATTTCTAACGTCAACATTTGTCATACAATCCTCGTGAGCAACTTGCAACTTCTTCCGTTAGGCTGAGGCCCTTGCGTCAACCTCATGCTTAACGGTATGACCACCGTCAAGCCACACTCGGAAAATCGCAGCCGAGCCCTAACAGAAGGCTGGAAAGAGAAGCCAGGTACTTCATCGAATCTGGACGCTGAGCTCCTAAGAGTTAGGCACAATAAAGGATGTCTAGTATTGGATCACGCACTGCAATTACGTAGGTACTTCTTAGAAACGCAACTAATTAATATGTAGTTCGTTAGACATACCCGCTACTACAAGCCGCTGTCAGCTTCAGGTGCCCGCGACGCGATCTACGTCTGCCTTCATGTGTTTCACCGGGCGTCATTGCGTTTAGTTGTTCTGTGAGTTGAGGTTAAGGCGGGATGATATAAGGGCCTGGCCAGTTCTTACCGCTCTCGCGGTTGCTGACACGCCAACGTCACCGGCTTTACGACTGTAGAAGGAGCCCCTGCGAATGGTATAGCATCATACAGAGCAGGTAGAATTAGAAGACAGCGCAAACCGACGCAAGTGATCTAACGCCGTCCTTCCACTGGGAATGAACCCGGTCCTGACCAACGGTATTTTCTGCTACCTCCTGACACAACAGAAGGCCTTTCCAGTTCGTAGTTCCCCCGTGACGCCATGGGCACTTGCTTTGACGATGCTGAAGCCCCTTCTTCGTAAAATAATGCATGATGATCCTTCTATATCGCTCCCATGAGTAGGGAGAAGTCGTGAACATCAGACGCCAGGATAAAGTCCACGTGGAATCCATTTCTCGCTCTCTTCCTCTTCGCTCTTCAAACTTCTTCTCCCACAACACCAACGCATACAGACAGACACTAGCCCACGATCTAGATGCAGACACTCCCCTTCTCTGGTCTCTGAGTTCCTCTTCGCTTCGACATCATAGGTAGACACTTGTCCTCGTCCTATTCGTGTTCTTGTGGTGACTTCAGACGGCCATGATCCCATAAGCCGGATGTCCCCAGCTATGTCGGCAATCGGTGCACTTCATCATCAGTCTCTCCCTTGTGGCCTCAAATTGCCTTGCGACCGGAATCCTGCCTGCCGGAACCACCCAAGCGAAGCCAGGACTGTCTTGGCGTTGCCGTCAACCCCCCTGAAAGGTGTGTGCAATGATGATCGCAGTCTATGATGTCCTTTGGACGCGTGATTAGCAATCTTGTTACGCTCGGAGTACACATAAGTCGTCAGCCTTTTGGTTGACGCAAAACAAGATTAGGTCGAGCTTTTATATCCGCCCCCTCGATGCACGGACGTACCTGGTCTCGGTTTTGAGTTTTGCCAGGACCGACACCGTTGTCCCCTCTGAAAGGTGTGTGCGATAATGTCCTCCTCACTATGATGCCTTCGGACAAGTGATTAGTTGTATTTTTACCTTGTTACGGACTGAGTACACATAAGTCGTCAGCCTTTTTTGTTGACGCAAAACAGGATTAGGTCGAGTTTTTATATTCGCTCCCCCCCACCGATGCACGGACTTCCCAGTTCAAATTTGCCGCTCCGACACCGCCACCAATACCTACAGTACTTCTTCTCTACGATACTACCGTCGACCGAGCAAACACTGTTGGTGCTTTAGCGGCGGCTAGGTGGCTAGCTGGCTAGGCTGTTGGGATGTCTGGGGGATCTTTGCGTCGGTTCGTTCTCAAGCGTTGGCTGGAAATGAAACTGTAAATAGAGTTTGCACACGCAAATTATGAGCTACTAGGAGATATGAAACAAACTCAGAGGTTTAAAATGCCAGTCCGGAGAACTTTTTCCCGCTATTTTGATCTTTTTGCTTTGATGGGGAGACCACTTTAACCTAACCCCCGGCCGTCCTTTAGACGACATGCACCAGGGCCATTTTGAGGCAACGGAGCATTCCCCGGCGCTGGCGATATAGGCCTCTGGTATGTTCTGCCTGATAGGTACATATATGTCGATAATGATTAAACTACCTATTGTTCAACTGTAGTGGTTGCTCTACAGGTACTATGTTGTTACAAGAACCGCTACCAACATGTACATAGTTCTAGCTTCGACCTAAATAAGTTCGCTAACACACCTTACTGTGCATAACTACTATGGGAGCTCAAGGTATATCTACATAGGTATATATCGGCCAATTGATGACTCGCTCAGCGATGGAGTGATTTATACTATCAAATATTAGATGAATTGGATGAATATCGTGTATTGTTGCGGGGTATGCGGCAATATTGCGTAGGTAAGGAAGCGTAGCAATGAACTGTCTGAATAGGGGTTCAAATAGGGGTAACTAGCGGACCCACACATCTGTGGAAGCATAAATGCGTGGTCCTCCGCAACACCCTAGACGGGTCACTTCATATGGATTTTTGACGGCCGTTCAGTCTATCTCTGACATGACCTAGAGAGTTGGCGTAGCCCCGTTTACCCAAGTAGCTAGGAAAACTTGGTCCCCCCCCTGGGGATTCCGGTCTTTGATCTGGTTCTAGCGACAGGGTCGGACATGCGGCTATGGTTGAAGAACCCGATGCACACACGCGCACCTTGGGCTGAGTACTATTTTGCGTAGCTTATTGGGAATCATAAGTCAGCAGACATACCCGTGCCGTATGTTCGATTTTGATAACACTTGCTAACACCGCAGTAGTCGTGTCTGTAAGTTGCTTAGCCACTTTCCATAAAACTATCAAGGGGAAGTTCACTACCGCATTGCCTCATCAAGGCGAGCATCGCGTATATACCCGTGAGAGAGGTGAAACTGCCAACAGTGCCAGGTACAACGACCTGCAATGGTCCCAGTCCGTCGAAAGAGTTGAGGGCGCTGGGTTTACCTTGCAGTCCGCCGCATACGAAAATAGCAGTAATAGCGTCGATACCCATTACCGGACCGACAATGGACTTTCACATCGGATGAGCCTCGTTCCCTCTGCCATTGAACAAATGCATCAACGACTTCGGAGGCTTGATGGACAGAATACTCGACGACTTGTACCATATCTCCCTTAACGGCACGGTATAGACGTCGAAGCGCGTAACAATGCCAAAGTTAGGGTCCCCCTCCTTTCAGAGCCCAGAAAAGATCCTTATTCTCTTCAGTGTTGGCGTTGGTGATAGCCACACCTGGTAGAACAATATGCGTAACAATGTGAGCGGCCATTCGAATAACTCCATTTGCGCAATACGTGCCTCAAAATACTTCACGTTATCGGTTGCAGTGCCGAATTCTCCGGAGATGTGGTGCAGACCCCCTATAGCGGATCAGATGATGCCTTGTTAGACATGTTTATTGCATTCCGTACCTCCTAGCAATATTGAACATATGGCACGGGTATGTCCGCCAACTCATCGTTGCGGTGACCTTATACGGAAGGGAACCATATTGCTCCTGTTAGCAACTGATATTATGGGTTACCGAGTGCCGTTTTTAGAAGGCTGGATCAGAATGCACTTGGGCTGTGGATTGTCAAAGCGGATACTCTCGTTAAGTATTCGATGAGAGCCTCAATGACAGCAACGCAGATGGGTCGGGCAAACGTATTCCAGAATCGTGCATCGAATTTACTGTGGTGCGCGCCTGCCGATCTTGAGTTTCCTCCTCGACACGGAGCAAATTTTATAACTTATGTAAAAGTCCAACTAGCTAAAAGAAAGAATATAACCATCGGATAGTCATTCAAGCATATACTATATGCCGAGGCTAACTTCAAGGCTCGCCAAACAGACATTTTTCGAAGCAGCCTGCAAATCATGAATCCTTCTGAAGCCCCCCGACGCAAATTGGTCAATTTCCCGACGGAGGTCGCAATCCCCCTCGGAGATGGCGTCTACCCACATGACACCGCGCACGACCTCGAACGCGCGGTCGGCGGTCCCGATGCCCAGGGTCTGCATGATGCTGACGATGGTGAAGACGTGCCAGGCCCGGTCCTCAGGCCTCTCTCGAGCGGCGGCGACGACGTGTGCCCAGAGGTTCAGCTCGGGCACCACGGCCCAGTCGACCAGCGGCAGCTGCGAGATCTGCCGGAAGGCGTCCAGATGCGCGGCCATGTCGTGCGCCTCGAAGCCCAGTCTGATCTTGACGACCGCGATGAAGACCAGCGCCGCCCGCCGGAACGCCTCGCGCGCTGCCCTGGCCGAGTAGCTCTTGTCCCCGGGGTTGTTGGGCAGCGGCCGGCCTTCGAGTGACAGGATCTGGTGCAGAGCAGGGCCTAGGACCCTGAGCGCGGCTGTGCCGTCTCGCCAGAGCGCCGGGTCGTTTATATGCCGGTTTACGTAGCTAGCTGCTGCTGCTGTTATCCTCAGCGCGCTCATTATGTCACCGAGATCAGGACATTCTTCGTCCCACGTTGCTAGTAGTTGCTCTAGGCTATGGATATCATGCCCAGGATCAATTTCTAGACTCAAGCACTTGGGAAGCTCGAATCGAGGACTGGTGTTGAGGTAAGATGCCGCAGTCAGGTCGAGCCTATCGGTACGAAGGTCAAGATTTGAAGAAGATAGCGGCAACTATAGCTCGTAGGTCTTACCATGACACCATTAAGCGCAGGGTGGGATTATGGAGAGATCCCAGGCCGCCTTTGCTCTGAGTGATGCGTTGAATCTCTTCGATGTGAACTTTCGGCTGGTGGTGGTTCTCTATGGAAGACTTTAACGTTTAATACGAGATTTCATCACCAGTAGCATTGGGAGAGGAGTACCCATGTTATGACATATGAGTCCAGCGATGGCTACGACAAGCCCTTCATCATTCCTCTTGGTGGGATCTGCCACGCGCCTCGCTATAGACTGTAAAGACAACCTATAATACTTCATAACCGCCTGGTCCGGGGCGAAATCAGGCTCTTCTGCTTTGAATTTCCTATAGTGATGCCACGCAGCGTTCGCCAAGGTAATGTACCAGGCCGCAGGATCAGACAACGCCATCATCAGCCACGGGAAGTGAAACGGTCGACGGACCATCTGTGTATCTTCAAACACTGGAATACTCAGATTGCTTAAGTCATTATTCCCACCAAGGAGAAGGCTTACTGAAGCGAGATAACTTTAGTCCGTCACTGTCCATCTCGATGGGGGAAACAACAGAGTGCAGGCTGCCATCGGCCCGTGGGTTTGGCACCACCAAATCGTCCGGCGCCTCGTCCGTGTCATCGTTCGGTAGGCTTGGGGACGCCCGTATGTCCGATTCGGAAGTAACCGCAGCTGCTGAAGCCGCTAGAGCCTCACCGCGCTCTATAGGACGTGGCCGTCTTCGGCGTGTCTTTCCGATATCCTTCATCACATGGCGGCGGACCTGTGTCGAATGCTTCTTTATGTCACTCGGGCGGGAGATGTTGACAAAGGCGAATTCTGGCATATTCGGAAATGGATTGGTATTATTCCAATCGGAGGCTTGAGGAGACCACCGAAACCTGGCAACCTACTAGCTTTGGGTCAACAGATACCGTAAGCAAGGTCGCGACCAGCTACCTAGCAAAACAGGCATATTAATTATGTAAGCAAGTTATGGTTTGGGTGTTAGATCCGCTTCCAGTGTCTTGAGAGGTCAATGATCCATTCATTCATCAACAGTCAATAGAGTGGGGCTTGTGACGCAAATTTACCTCTTTATTACCGCTATGTCCTGGTGGGCTAAATGATGGAGCTTTTCTCCCAGATCTCTGGGGATTAAGGGGCAACTTCGTCCACTGCGGCAATTCTGCCCTATGATAGCATACACCGTGACACTCTTTGCCGTTGCAGCGGCGATGAGGGCAAATGACCTTGACGTTTTATAAGGGCAAAGGGGTGGATTGGAGGGTAAATAATTGAGTCCTCGTTCTTCAGATGACACATATATTATCCAGTCCAGATTACCTCCTGCTGGCGTACTTCATGTGATGATATCGTATGCATACTTTACGACTGGGTTATAGCAAGGGTTGCGACGTAATATCGACTTCTTCGTACATCACACGTCGTGATCATCATGCAGTTGCATAGTAGGCACAGACAATGATCAATTACCACCCAGGACAGGTCTGACGGGACATCTCATTTACTGTTCCCCCGCCAGACGTTCGCTACGGACTCGACAGGAGCGTGTATCCTCGTCTGCCGTTCGTAACCCATTAGACTATTATATATGCGATCTGCAACCCCGTCCCATCGCATTACGACTAAGAAAACTCGCCTCAGTGGCGCTCGAGGAAGGCCCCGCGCCTGCGCCTCCGGGCGGTGTTGTTGGCGTTGGCAGCGATACACTGCTGCTGCTGGGCGTCGCAGGCGGCGACGCCGCCGTCGAGCTCGGCCTGGCCGCTGTTGGCCGCGTTGGCGCACTGGTTCTTCTGCACGTCACAGGCGCGCTGCGCGGCGGCGCCGATGTTCTGGAACGTGGCGCCGTTGACCTCGAAGGGGCGGTCCGACGCTGCCGAGCTGATGATGGGGATGGGCGCCGCGCCAACGGTGCCTGTCATTTGGTGGGGCGGTTAGTAAGACGGGCGAGGTGGAGGATAGTCGTGCTTCATGGGGCTAGACACTTACCGGTGAATGCGTTCACGTCGACGCCGCTCGTAGGGGTTGGCTGCTCGTTTTCGGCATTGCCCTGGTTTTCGGCGTTGCCCTGATTTCCAGCATTGCCTTGGTTTCCGGCATTGCCCTGGTTTCCAGCATTGCCCTGGTTGCCGGTATTACCCTCATCATCGGCGTTACCCTCGTCCACGGCAGCGTCATCATCGGCATCTGCGCCGTCATCAACAATAACGCATTCTAGATCTATTAGCACTCATACTACGGCTTTCCATATCAGTCTGGCAACGGCTTACCGTCATCAGCGCCCTCGTCGCCTTCAAGATCCGCATCGTCCTCGACCTCGGCTCCAGCAGCCGCGACCGCCGCGTCGATCTCCTCGGGGGTTGCATCCTCGACGAGCAGGTTCTGGGTGAAGATGCAGCCGACGGGGTCGTCGAGATCGTCGCAGGTGTTTCCGGCGCCCGTCGCGTCGTTGAGCTATATTGACGTGCGCGGTCAGTCACGTGTCGCGCTCCCGAAGCCGCACTCACAAATCGGCGTGGGTATATATGTTGGAGGGGTGGGGGGCTGCCCGCAAGCGCCAAACTTACATCGCCGGGTTCGAAGGTGCCCGAGAGCAGCGCGAGCTGCGGGTCGGCGCCGATGGAGGCCAGCTGCACCGCCAGCTCGAGGGTGATGTCCTTGTTGAGCTCGGCGGCGCCCTCGGACGCGGGGTCCTGGTGCTGCTGCAGGGCGGCGATCTCGGGGTTGGTGGCGACCTCCGACTCGCAGAGGGCGGATGCTTGGCCGACGGAGCCGGTGTTCCTCTCCTAATACCCAGTCAACTACTCACTCTCTCCACGTCCCCCACTATCTATAGTGCCCAGACAAGGACCGAGACGAGAGAGGCTTACCAGGGTGCGGAAGATGAGGGCGTTCGTCATGCCCTCGAGGTCGCCGGCCTCCTTGGCGTTGGTGAAGGCCTGGTCGGCGATCCTCTGCTGCAGACAGTCGAGGTCCTCGACGAGGCCGGCGCCCTGGGCCGCGGCGGCGTTGCCGAGCAGCGAGAAGACGGCGGCCTGGACCTGGTCGACGTTGTTGAGGTTCAGGGCCTCCTCGACGCCGATGAGGAACCGCTCGTGCGAGTGCTCCTCTGTGTGCGGTTAAGGTACATGTTAGTCCCCGTTGACCCGACCGGGGCGTTGTTAAAGCCACCCCATCTCTTTTTCGGCGGACAATGGGGAAGACGTACGAGGAACCTCGCGGCGGAACTTGGCGGATCCGCGCAGGCCGCCCTTGTGCATCCTCACGGCGTCCGGGCGGGCGGCGGCCACGCCCAACATCATGAGCACAGCGGCATTCGTCTCGAACTTCATCTTGTCGACTTTTTGACCTTTCTGTTCGGATGAGTGGAAGTCGTTGGTATCGATCAAATATTACTGCAACGCAAAAGAGACCGGCCCTTATTAGTTGAAGTGGGGGGAAAAGAATCGAAGTTCTCTAGTAAAAGAGCGCTGATAGAGAACGAACAAAAATTGGAGTTCGCAGAACCCAGAAAGAAGGTAAAGATGAAGAAGAAAGACGCTGTCGCTGGATGGTGAGGAGAAAGACCACCAGGAGTTCCCAACCCAAAGATGGGCACGACGGCATATATAGCTATCGAGTTCAGAACTCCCCGCTATATCACCCCGGCATAAGATCTCGCCCGTCCAAGATGGGAGATAGCGTTTCAACTCCTGTCGGCGCTACGGGCCGAATCGAGAACGCGCCGGGAGGTGCGCATCGTGAAACCGCGTTAGGCTGCCCAGATGCGCGTTTCATGGTGTAGCAGCGCGGTGCTTCTTCTCTTCTCGCTCTAGTATGGAGGCCGAGAAGCCCTGCGACGTAGGTAGGTCTTCTTCCTCCGGCACGCGCAAGAAGCGGACTAGTACTCCCGGGCGAAGGCGCTAGAGCCAATGCCTGTTCGACATGCCAACCGCTTCCATGCCCATGGTATATCCAACATCGGATCAAGAGAGATCCGAGGGGTACCGCAATACCATGGGTAATGACGGGATGAATGCATGCGAAGCTCTCACGGCTTTTGCGAGACATCGTTGGGTATGAAGCTAAATAGCCGCCTTGCCACCCCGGAGGCAATTGTCGACTCCTCCTCCTCCGAATCCCGGGGTAGACGATTTGCGCGCAAAAGAGAAGTCAATTCATTTAACATAAAACAGCCAAGCACGAAGAGAGGGACAAGCGAGCCAGTGGTGCTCTCGTCTGAAGTATGGGCATTTGAGAGCCGGGCTGAGACGGCGGATCCCGCCTCTAGTGTCTCATAATCCATGAGCCGCATCAGGGGTGGGGGAAGGGGGGGGTTGTTCTGCGGGTTCAAGGCAATGACCTGATAGGCCGAACAACCAAATGCAACCGCCCCCGTCTGTGCATAAATTTGTGCTGCCATCCCTTCTCAAAGGCATGATTATGTCTTTTGAAAAGCATTGTGACGGTTACCGATTCTACTTAGGACCGGACCGTTGCGAACGCTCCTGTCATAAGAGGTCGATCATTCCGCTCTGTCGCGCCAAGAGACAACAACCTTGGGGATGAGACGAAGGTCAAGACGTATCTCCGCCGCTACTCGCCGTCACATGCATTAACGAAGGAGGCAAGTCGAGATCGCTCTACCATCGAGCTTTAATTGAGGAAGAGGTTTCAGAGGAGGTAGGTGCGAAGAACATCCCCCTGCCCCGAGCCACGAGTCGCATGTACTCATGATAGAGCCACTCAGACGATCAGACGCAAGCAAAGGTGCCTTTCTCGTCGTCGTATTAGGCTTCAAATCACATGGCCCGACAGTAAGTAAGAGTTAATGCAATGATATGACGTCTCATACGTCCGTTGCCATAGTCACGTTTATGCTACCGCATACTGGCGAGACACCGAGCACCACCGCTCGGATGTCAGAATCCCCTGAGCGATCCTGCTAAAGGTCGCTGTATCATTAAGCCAAAAAGCGCCGTGATGTCAATAATTTATCCCATGACAGTCTTACGTCTCCAAAGTGGTGACGGAGAGGCGATCTTCATCCCGTTAGAGCCCATTGGTAACCAAGAACGGTCAGCAAGAGCATTGCCAACAGAAAATCGTCCTACACCCGCAGATTTCGCTCCTGGTATCGGGTATCTTTGAAGGCCTGTCCCGGGACGCCTGTTTAAGCACATAAAACATGAGTAGTGGCGGTCGACGCGGTCTTCAATGCTGAACTGTCTTCTTTCCACTTGACATATGTATTTGTACATGGTTGGCGCGATGCCAAGCAACGTCTAAGGATGAAAAAATTTGCCGTGAGCCTCACGAGTCTTCTGCCTTCGATGTCTTTCTATGTCGCCGGCCGGGGATGACGAACGAGGTGGACCGCAACCACGAGTTCTCATCCTAATGCATTATTTTACACACAACACGTTTAACCGATGATCAGCTTGCCCTCTTCGGGGAAGTCGTATTCCGGAACCTCGAGGTTGAGCGGGGCGGGCCCTTTCCGTATGCGGCCGGATATATCGTAGTGAGAACCGTGGCAGGGGCAGAACCAACCGCCGAAGTCGCCAGCCTCACCAATGGGGACACAACCAAGATGCGTGCAGACACCTAAACGGGAACATGAATGTCAGTCATATATCAGAGACGATAGACGTAGAAGAGAGCGGCCTAATATCTGTTCGCCACGCCCCGAGAAAACAACCCGGAGTATGGGGGATTCGTACCCAACATGACGAGCCAGTCGGGCTTCTTCACACGTTCCTCGTCGGCCTGGGGATCTCTTAACGAGGAAACGTCGACCTTGTTCGCCTCCTCGATCTCTGCCTCTGTGCGGTGTCGGATGAAGACGGGCTTGCCTCGCCACTTGATGATGACGTTCTTGCCCTCGGGGATGGCGTTGAGGTCGACCTCGACCTTAGCCATGGCCAAGACGTCGGCGGATGCGGACATGTTCTTTAGGAATTCTAAAGGAACATCAGTATAGCCCCTCTTTTATTGTCGACCCATCCGTCATGAGAATGTCCCCTTCCCGTTCACTTGTTGCACACGCACCTTGGACGGTCGTCTTGGCACCGGCGGCGGTAATGGCACCCATCGTCCCGACCATGAAGTACTGGAAGATCAGGTTCGAGCTGTAGTTGCCGCCCATGTACTTGCCGAAGTCGGGGATCTTGCTGCCCTTGGTCTCGCCCCTGAACGGGGTGCTGTAGGCGGTGTCGTCGGCGAGGCGCTGGGGCGTCGTGCTCAGGGCGCGGCTAGCGGAGGGGGAGACACGGCAGGCGGCGGATCTGGAAATGCCACGCGCAAGAGCGCGGGACGCAATCGTGAGAGGCGCCATGGGATAGAAGATGCGACGGGGTGGAGTGGCGGGGGTGGGTGTCGGGGAGGTCGACGTCAGACGCAGACGGCAGACGTAGGGCTGATCGTGGGTAGATAGGTGGTTACTTGAGGTCTTTTTTTCTCTCTATGTAGGATGGTTCGGTAATAGCAATTGTCGCCCCAATGGAAAGGCTTAAAAAAATGCTGGCAGCGTCAGGTCAGCCCGGATGGAGCTTCAGAATGAAATGCGTGCAGAGTGATTGGTCAATGCTTGGAACCCCACCGGGCCCGCCCGAACAAGTTTACCACTGTGATGTCAGGTGACTTCATTAATTACGATGAGGTGCAGCCTCAGTGGCTGCGCTATGTGGTATATAACACCAGCCACAACACCAAAAGAGGGCTACCTTGGTACTTCGTGAACGGCCATCCGTGATCAAGGAAACATAGGGTGTCTGCTGTTTCCAGACCATCTAGCGTCTATCTGCGTCTAATACTGCACCGGTTTGTATCATTGATCCACGTTACTCATCGTCGAGGACGGAACGGCATTATCAAAACCCTATCAAATCCAGCCAGCCAGCCCGTCTCTCATATCCCCCTCCTACGATATCGCATCCTGTCTGTCCTTGTCCTGTTAAGAGAGGTAAGGTACGGTACATCCATCTATCAGTGTAACCTCTTCAGCTCCTCGACGAGGTTCCGCATGGCCTCGACGTCGGGGCCGAGGCCCTCGACGATCTCGCGCTGCCTCTCCTCGTCGACGTCCAGAAACCTCTCGAGCAGCTCGCCGTCGACGAAGCGGAACGGGCCGTCCGACTCCCGCTCCTCGTTGCGGAACGACCGGTACTGGGAGAAGAGGATGTTACCCGTCGTCTCCACAACGTCGGCGAGCCGCGTCTGGAACCGGATGAGGAGGTCCTGGTACTGGGGGGCGATGGTCCCGAACATGTAGACGCCTCCCTCGACCTGCAGGGAGACAGGGTTTTGTTAGCTGAAGTATTCTTTGCTCGTTTCTGGCTCCGGGCGCGGTGCCGGCCTGAGCCTGTAGGAGACTTACCGTTGCGAGGAACGCCCTTGGCACGACTATGGCGTTGGGGCTCGCTTCGACAGTCACCTTGCGGATCTTGTTCACCATCTCCCCGAGATTCATCTCGCTCGTGATCTCCATGCGCCGCTTGTCCTCGAGAGTGACACCGGCTTGATTTCTTCTCAGAACCATTAAATTACCCTGGGCATCCGCCTCCAGCCACGACTGTTCATCGACATGACTAATTGCCGTGGCCCATGTGGCTTGGTAATGTCTCGCTACCTCCGATAGTCGTGCTGGATTCCCGTTCGCAGCAGGGGTAAATTCAACTAGGGTCATCGACTTCATCAGATCAGCGACCGCAATGAGATTGCCGTGGACTGCTAGATCGACAGGGTAGGTTGAGGGTCGGTAAGAAGCAATCTTCTTCATGTCTGCGGTGGTGGTCGTTGTCTCGTCGTATGAATAAATGACGACTGTTTTGGCCAACGCCGCAACGATCTTGTCGTCGATGACCGCCAGAGATCGACAGGCTCCCTTAAGGTTCCGGCTCGTAATGAGATAGGGCATCCTCTCGCTATCAATCCCCAGAACTAGAATTCTGCCCCGAAGGTTCTCCTGAGGGGCGATATTGGTCTGTCCCTCGTCGAGACAGCTGGTACCGACAAGGAATCTTTCAACCCGGTTCCCGTAAGAATCCGGCAGCTCAGCTCGAATGACCGCCTCGACCATCCCCAGAGGTGAACCGTCGAGAACAAAGTCCTTGCCGAGATTCTTAAAAATAACCTCATCCACCAGCCTGAAAGAGCTTGTGATGACCTCTTCGCTCTCGATAACTTCTCGCTTGATACAGCCTAGGCCAAAGACGCGCTCGTTACGAGAATGCGCTATTCGCCGGATCGTCTCGCCCATAGGGAGAGACTGGACATGAGTCCGGCGTTCGGAGTCTATCACGGAAATCTTCAACTCCTTTTCAGTCGCTACGACAATAGAATCCGGGAACGCTTCGGTATCAAACAGACAAACACAGGTAGCATCCTCCGCTGTAACTGCCGAATAGACAATTCTGCCTTCTTGCCCATAAATCAAGCTCGGATGCTCGCTGGTTGAGAACACGTTGTAAATTTCACCATCTCGGGGAAGTAGGTGTAACCGCGCGTGTCGGGTCCCGAGAACGACGCTCTTTCGCCCCGACAGAGACAAGTCCGTCTTGGATACACTAAACGTAATGACGAAGCCGTCTTCCATAGAGACAAACAAGGTCGGTCCGGCTAATTGAGGGGGTAGAATCTGGACAAGCACGATATCCCGAGGAACCGATGCACTGTCATCCCTTCTCCGGAGGGTTTCGCCGTGTAGTGGTCGCAATGTCTTCAAGTCCACGATTGAGATGGAACCTGACCTCCAAAACCCAACGACGCCGATACTAGGATACTGCGGAGGCAAGTGTATACATGCGACCTGGTCCTTATCTTCAAGATCGTTGTATTCCACTTGAGCGAGGTCTGGTTCGATCTGTAGCGACAAGAGAGTCTTCCCGTCCACCGAGAGAAGAATCCACTCATTGTTTGCTGATGCGTTGGTGATTTGTCCTTGCACTGGCCTCCAGGTCGTGATTCTAACCCCGCTCTCCGCATCTATAACATAGACACCCGAGGGCGTTATCTGAAGCAGCCGGTCATTCGGCAGGTTCTGCGCCAATAAGGTTTGGCCACCCAGCGACATGCCTTTATAATCTTCGACTTCCTCCACCTCGCCGGATGGGGAGAACGCGAAGGCCCTCGTCTCCGTCAGGAAAGAAACGATTAGGGTATCATGCTTCGGCGAGCCCGCCGACCTGACGGCGAATAGTGCACGTATGTTCTCCATATCGGCGATGATGCCGACGTCTTCTAACCCGACGCCGCTCCGTACGCTACGTAGAGAGCCATCTTTGTGAACGCCGCTACCGGTAACAATGCGGGCTTGGCCAGAAGAGTACTCATTCGTGGTTTGACCCTCGCCTTCGCGGTTGCCCATGTCCATGATGGTGAAGTCTAATATGGGCGCGATATTGGGCAGAGTTTGTATCTGTGATAACAAACGCTTCGGCATATTCGTGTGGAAGACCTGTGAGTCGCCGTAATGTGATCCGACAAATAGCACATTGTTACCTAAGTAAACAAGGTTGCTAGCTCGCGATGTCATACCGATCTTGGTCATCTCCATCCCAGTGACAATAGCACCGTCGAGGAGAATTTCCAAGAGCCAGAGGTTTCCGTAATCATCGGCAACAAAATAGTGGGAGACGTCGTACTCAGCCCACGCCACAAAGATAGAAGCTTCCTTTAGCGGCACATCCACTCGTTTTTTCGCAGCATCGTCGTAATAGACTAATCTCGTCTCACCCACTACGATAAGACCACCCAACTGCGCCCTTGCGTGTTCGGCATTTCGTATTATATAGCGCTTCTGGTCTTCCTCGCCCTTGCCCACCGGTATCAACATGGCGGCGCCGGGATCTTCGATGTCCTCTTGATCTATCCTATCACGATCCTCGAAGCGGGAGACTTGGGTATTCTTGTCATCGGCCGTCAATCGATACGTGACAAGCTTGGAGTCAGGGACATCGGTTCTGGTCTGGTAGAGGAGCGCGAGCTTAGGATGGCCGGTTTCCGCATGCAGGAAAGTGGCCGACTTGACGAAGAGCTCCGAGATCCGAATCTGGTCCATCCACTCGATATTCTGCTTCTTGCTCTTGATAGTGTGCATGCGCAGCACGTTGAGGACGCCCTCCCAGAGAAGCACTACCATGAATCGGCCCGTGGGGTCAACGATGCACTTGTCCTGGCTCTGTGAATCCCGCATGTGCTTCTCGTTGATGTCGAAGAAGGAATCGATCGTTTCCAGGCTCTGCGTGTTCGCGTCAAATCCGACCGTGAAGTAGTGGAACCTGTCGGTTCCGACGAAGAGGAGGTCGGTCTCAGCATCTCGGGGGCGTAGCTTTTGCAGCATCGATATCGTGCCGTTTACCGCCCGCGCCCCCGTGAGCGCCAATGCGCCTGTATCCTGCAGCTTCCATATCTCCAATCGGTTGGCCTTGCTATCCGATGTTAGCTGCTAACACTGGGACTTTATGTTCCGTATATACGGGTAATTTACTGTAGACTTACGCGAGAATCAAACACTCGTGCTCCCGAGGGAACAAGTTGATGCGTAACGCGTGCCGAACGCTGTTTGGCCGGTGTATAGGCGCTACGTAGGCCATCCTGAAGTTATCATCACATTATCTGCCGAGATGATGGCATTGCAAAGTGTCGCTGACTCGCAGATGAGGCTTCCCCTGGGAGAGGCTGACGAGACTCCCACATGTGGTGGAAACGCTTCAGTGGGATTATCTCCGTTCTATGATGCAAAAGGTATGGTGATAAGCTAACGCCGCCCACTGCGATAAGGAAACAGCAACCTCAGCTCCACGTTCATGCAAGCATATCACGTGAGTGCATCTACACCTCGTTGGACTGCTAATAACTCTTAAGTTATACTTTTTTTGCTAAGAACACAGATTGTTATATAGGAAGGAAGAAATAACATTCCTTCTACAGTATTCATATATCAATAAATGCTATATATTCAGAGCACCACTTATCCACGTATCTCCGTTACTAAACTACCGCATCCGATCCGGCGCAGGCGCCAGTAGTCGTGACTTCCAGACCGGGTTCAAGTATTAGTACAGATTGAACTCTAGTACCGGATAACCCTCAATCAGACGTTTACAAGGGAACGCTGCGACTCTAGCCTCGAAATACAAGTAGTGCAACTTAAGAAAGTATGTCTCGTAAAGCGAGAGGCTTCCTCTGCAGCCCAGCGTTCGCAAGGTCATCAGCCTCCTCATTTTCCTTCCTTGGGACTAGCCACCAGTCCACTGTTACACCAAGCTTATCCAGGTACGCGACGCGTTTCAGCAGGAGCTCCCATAGGTCGCGATTCGCTACCGGCGTCTTCTTGGTCGTCAGCCATCCATTCGTTTTCCATTTTTTGATGGCGCCTGTCATCGAATTCACGAGGTAAGCCGAGTCCGACTTGATTACCAGGTGGCTGATACGACACGGCGTTTTGCAACCCTCCGGCACCTCGCACGGCCATTGCCCGCCGGACTCCGCATATTTGTCCGAGGCCCACAACGCTGCTATGGCGGCCCACAGCTCGGCTCTTTGGCTAGTGTGCAGCATCCCCGGCTCATCGGGAACACGGAGTGCCATGTTCCTGGGACCGCCATCATCATCCTCGGGGCCGAAGTACACACCGCATGCAGAGCGAACGGCCAGATCAGAGCCGTTCCCAGGGCAAGCTCCGTCCACGGCCACGATCATCGAGTCCAGGTGACACGCGTAGCGACCGCAAGGACATGCCTTTGGCGAGGAAAAATGGCACCGGACATGCACGAAGTTGTTGAGGCCGACGACTTCGAGGTTGTCCTCATCTCCACCACTATCAAGATAATAAGGTCCCGGGAAACGATTGCAGTTCCCTGGTGGTCTCCCGGAGCGATGAGGTGAATGCTTGTCATGAATTTTTCGGCCCCTCTCATCCGAAAGGGAGCGGGTGCTCTTCATGGCGGCACGCGACGAAATCATGTTTAATGACATCCTAGGAGAGTTTACTACTTTGTTGATGAACGATCAGGATGGGTGATTTTTGCCACGGTTGGTATAGACGTTGTTGGACTTATAATAGTTGGTACGGTGAGGCGTTTGCGGTTGTGGCAGATTCTAAGTAGACTTTGCAATGTAAGCGCCCCGCATTTATTGAACGTGAAAGGGGCAAATCTACCAGAACGTATGGTCCGGGCGCCAGCAAAGCTTCCAAGCACTTGAGGTTAACTTAACTGCTACCTATGTACCTATGGATTTAGCCCCGATTGCGGTTGCAGGATGTGAGAAACGATCGGAACTTAATACTCGCGTTCTCTTGGTCCGAAGGCATTCGTGTCTGATTAATCTGGAGCTCCATCCAACTATAAGTGCGTGTTAAATCCCTTTCTTGCTGCACCATTAGGCGAGTCTGCCGGGTGCACGTAGGGGTGGTCCAAAGAAGTCTATATATAGGGAGCTTCGTTCCCCTTCTTCGATATATGGAGGATCAGAAAATGCATCAATACTTACCGAGCGCACGACAGCCATATACCGTCGAGCTCCTTATATGCGGTGGCTACCGTAGTTTGTCTTCTTGGGATTTTGTTCACCGACAGTGCAGCCGAAAGGGGGCTGTTAACTAAGGCTTAGCAGCTGAACAATAGCTAGGTCTTGGCTCAAATAGATCAATCCCTAGTTGGGACTACTCGCAGCCATCTTCGGTATCGCTCTCTCGCAGCCACAGCTGTTATTCCGTGTATTTAAAGAGGCATCATTACCTTGTGTCCCTTATCTAGGATCCTTGGAGGTCAACCAGATAAATCTACTTGTTCAGTTGCGGGTGCTCCGGTGTGTGATGTTAGGATCTCACGACGGGACCCATAAGTATCTCGGATGCCCGTGTTCGGGGTCGAACGTCTTCGTCTCCGTGAACGAGGATCTAGGTCTATTTATTAACAGTCTAAGGGGACAGGTTAAACATGACTTTCTGGTAGCTTCGCCGTAGGGGGGTATGTAATAAGGCCCGTTGTATCGGCCATCTCTAAAATTTCCACCTCCAGGTTGAGTTCCGTTTCGACCAGGATGCCGCTGGTTTCCTCTTCTATCGACCACCCAGTGCGTGCAGTGTGCGTACCACCCGTGATATGAGTATCAAGCGCGGAGCCTCCGTTCCACGGTAGTCCACCCCAGCCGTATTCCAGCGAGTTCCTCGCAGTTCGGGAGAAGCGCGCGCTGTGTGAATCCATCATTCGCGGGGCGTACGTGGCCCCGCCGGATGTGAACTTCAACCCAGGCCGGCGCGGGGCTCCGGGGCCGTCTCTCCTGGTCCTTCTACGTCTCGTGAAGGATGGCCGGAGAATAATGTAGATGGTCGGAGAATTGGCTACAATCATCGCGACGACGATCTCTATCGAGCACCAGATGTAGCGCTCAGAGTTGTGACTGTCGGTGGGATGCAGGCTATGATTCAGTCGGAGTATGTTAACACCGACCAAGAAGAACCCCAGCCCAAAAATGGCGATTACCCGAATTCGTTTCATGTTGGGTATATTTGCTTTGGCTATAACAGGGAAGGGGGCCAGAAGAAGAACTGTGTCGGTCAAAATGTTTCCAGATTCTGCAGAGATTAGAGCCCAGGAGTTCCATCGCCATCGAGAATGGAGAGTCTCAAAGAAAGACTTACCGTAAGTTATTAGCCAGAGGTCCTTCTTGCTAGACAGTGGTCAGCATTCGCATCAGGACCATGGATGATAACGCGTTCCTCAGTCTTACCAGCTACCGAAATCGAGGTGCACCTGCCAGTATTCGCGCAATGGGCCGCATTCGAGAAATATTGAGATAAAGGCCGCAGCCAAGGTCAGGAACAGTAGGCAGTATAAGCTGTTGAAAAGCTTGCGATAGTACCAGAGGTTGCGGAGTAGGCTTCGCAGCATGTCGACCACAACCATCTTTAGACTCCACAGTCTGTACTCCTCGTTAGCTCACAGCACCTCGAGCTTCATGCCAGAGTTTGATGGTCATCACCATACATGATGCAGAGCCCAACCCGATGCGCAATCAGTAGCTTTCCAGCTATAACAAGCTGCGCTCCCTGCTGAGCCGTCAATTGCGCCAGCGCATCCTCTGCTGATTCATTTCCTTTATATGACAACGACGTTAGTGTATGCTCACGTGTTGGTTAGTTGAGATGCATTCACCCCTAACTTGTACGGACCTTTGTGCAACAACCCGACGGGAGTTCCGTATAGAATGATATAAAACCGGGCGCCTATGCTGACACCCATGAATACTAGGGTAACCATAACCCAGTAATCGCCTTGAGTGAAGCGCTGCCCCTTCCATTTGCGTAACCCTAGGCGAGCGAAGCAGAGAATAAAGGAGGCCGAGACGCTTATCCAAAGTGCTAGGAACTGGTTCGTGGACGTCACAGCCATTGAATATCACGATGGCTGCTGCTGAGGTGAGTGTGGATCAAGAATAAAACTTCCTGAACCATTATTATTGTCCTCAGTTGAGAGATAATAAGTGGTTGAAGGGCTTAGAATATAATCTCGGGATCTCCTTATGGACCCGTCATATGGAGTAACGCGTCTGGATTGCTAAGTCAGGGCGTTGAAATTCGGTCGCCGCTTTGGTACTCTGCATGACATGTGTGCTTCAGCGGCCAAAACCTTATTTTGCCATGTGGTAAACTGAGAAGGCATCGCTCCAACTTTATTCCATCCCCAGTTGCTAAACAGGCAGGGACCATCTCCCCTGGGCTACAAGGGGTTGCCCGAGTCATACGTCGCATTGGGAGGAACGTCTCGCGTCAAAATTCCCTTGTTGCCATCGCGAAACACTTGAGCTTCGGGGTTTTCCTTCTAATTATTTTGATGGAAGATAGGGGAGGTAGATCCCCTGGTTCCCCGTGGTATTCTATTATTCAGAGTTGGTGCAAAAGGGGCAGGGGGTGGTTGGATGTCATGCTGGGTGGTTTGAAGGCTGAAAGGCTGGAACTTGGTTTCAGAACCCTGCTGTGGGCAATTGTCGGCTGTAGACGCTGACGACGACTTCACCGGTAACCCGAAGCTGAGGAGGCCATATCTGTCGGCAATCCCGTGATTTGACATCACTGATCCCCGCCGTACTATGTGTTAGGGACATTGCTAAGTATTTATCATGGGGATCCTCCACGAATCCAAGAGACCCAATCGGAGTCTCATTACGTTACGTAGTAGGCTTAGTTGGCATCCAAGCTCACACCACATTATTAAGGTTCAGCTCGATACTCATTAGAACGATTATTAATCATAGATGTCCCGTTATACATAATACCAAGACAACGGCTCTGGTGTCCGGGAATGCAGCACAACGAAAAATTTCCGAAGACTGACTCGGGGATCAACCACTCGGCAGACGGCCCTTAGTTTCACAATAGTTATCAATCCTCGCTTGGACATCCCTTATTAGTCAGTAGGCTTCGCCTCTAGCTGTACTTTCCACAGCCGTCGACGGGCACAGAGGAATAGTTCGCCTGGCTTCCCGAAGCTGAAGTTTGAACAACCCGCTAATTTCAGAAAGGAACTGTGAGCTGATAGACTCCCTAAAGACTGGGCTGGCTTAGGACCGCATGATGACGGAGGGAGAACGCACCTGGGACCTCTATCAAACCGAGAACCATGCCTCCGGGACTCCAAACCTCGATGCCGTCTCCGCAGGATGCGTAGACATTACCAGCCTGGTCGCAATGCACTGCCGTCGGCACGCCGACTAATGCATAAGCGAACACACGCCTATTAGCCAGGGACGGTGAGCCGGAGCGCTCGATGATGTCGAACGCGTAGATAGTCGCCGGTCTGTGGCTCGTTAGCGATCGCCTTTTCTTCCTCACCTATTAACGTAGTTGCTGTCATATCACTCACAGTGTCTGGTCTATACTTCCGTCCGGATGAGCAGCTGCCGTGTCGGTGATGTACAGGGTTCGCTGGTCGGGACTCATGGCAATCCCAGTAGGCCTGCCAAATCCGTCGGCAACGACGCGCAAGTCGCCCTCCTGAGGATCAAATCGGTAGACATGGTTCGGCAACTGCGGCTTCGGCCGTATCTCCTGCTCGAAGCCGCTGGCCGAGTCCGTGAACCAGAGACCGCCATCCCGATCCTGAACCACGTTCTGGATGGAATTGAACGGACGGCCGAAGAAGGATGTCAATACCGCTACGGGGGGTTTCCCCAGCGGCATGTACCACAGGCCGCCAGTATCCGGAGCGAGTTCACCCTGGGAACAAAACAATATGCCCTTCTGGTACCGAATGGCGCAGGCTGGCATCGGCATACTTGGCGGTGGCCGGAGTTTCATCCACTTCACGCCACCGATCTCTGGTACCGGGAAACTGTCGCTGTCGGACATCACAGAGGATTGCGTGCGTGTTAGAGTAATCCTAGATATCAGGATAACGGGCAACCTGGAGCTGCTTGTCGATTGAAGCAAGTCCGACATAATGTAGAGCTCATCACGCTCCGGAATATAAACGCAGCCGTTATGATAGAAAGGGTTCCCGGACGACTCGTCAGACGAAAGCAATAGCGAGAAGAGTGGCTGGGCTCCGACCAACGGTTTGAAGTCCGGGTGATACTGCTTAAATGTTACGGTATCTTCGGCAGACGCATCTGGCCTTTCGTACTTAGTATCGCTTGATTATGTAACATGGGGGGTCGTCGAACCTGATATCTGCGCTGCATGTCGCACGCGTATCTACGACCTAGACGTTTCTTTAGTAGGGAATTCTGCCCATGTCGCACTCAGGAATATGGACTTACTCGATAAGGTGCAATACTCGTTTGAATGCCTTCTGTTGTGAACGAAGCCATTGTTTCATCGAATGATGCCAACTTATCTTCATTCAATGAATGGGAATTGCATCCAATGGCGGTTATCGCAGGTTCTCTAGTAACAATCTCGGTCTAGGTGGCAGCAATGTAACTCAAGAGTATAATATTTCCTGGTGGCTAAGAAGCTTTGAGTAACTATAGTGTTAGACACAGTCTGTCTGAAAAACACACTGTGGTCGTTACTGTATAGATACTGAACGTCCTGGGGTCAATGACCTTACAGCGAGATCAAGGAGAGTATACAAGTCAACATGCGTTTTATAATAGATCATAGCTTCTCAGAATCGATTATACGTCCCTGTAACTACCTATGTGCCTAAGTTTGGATGTGCCAGGGAAAACATAGGAGCGATGGCAGAGAAACAGCACCCAAAGAGACTACTAGTAAAGGGGCGATATATTGCGCTCGTCAAATCTCACCAATCTTCTATACGAGTCCTGGTTTTTGGGTATTACTATTCTTTAGCTATCATAAAGCAATGAATGCCATACGTGTCACGGTAAAAACGGCGGTATTGGATATATCACAGTCGAAACTCTGGTAATGGCGATGCTTCAACTCGACCTTCCCTCCGTTTCCTGTCGCTACTCATAAGGACCTCAATGACCGGTGATTCCGATCGATTCCGCCTATTCCTCAACCGTTTGCCTCAGAATGCCTTTGGCATTCAGAGCTTCCAGTGCTTCCTTTCTCCATTCCTGGCATCTCCTTAGAGGCTTGCGAGGGTATAAACGCCGAGGTCCATTACATTGCTTTTTCGGGGCAGGAACCTCGCGGCAGATTTGGTCAACACGATCAAATTCAGCAACTAGGATTTTACCTACAAGCTCTTTGCCGAGAATCTGTCGTCATCTCGGGCAAGCCTAAACTTGTACGTTATTCCTGCTTGAATACTTCCCTTGGCTTGGTAAACGAACTCACTAGCGAGCTTCCGGTTTGTTTTCGTATGTAGTTCCATTGACCTTTTTCCAACTGTTGTGGTGTCGGTCAGAATTGAGTGGTGGCCTTGCACACCCATACCAAAGGAGATCGCGAGGTAAACGTTGTAAGACATGGTGCTTAGATACCGCAACATCGAATAGTTAATCCTGGATGATCGCAGCTTTTCTCGAGTTTACCTGGTAGTTACACTAGGTTGTAGGGACCTAGTAACTTATATGAGCTCCGAATACAAGAAGCAGTTAAAGAACTCTGTCCGACCTAGGCCTTTGGCGCCTGTGAGATTTAAGACCTGGTATAGTGTCCCGCCATAGTGTGGGGCCTCACATTTTTCGGCACTCAGGGTCTGACAGTTATGAGCCCTCGTAGCGCAGTGGTTGAATCCACAGTTTCGCCGCCAAGATGCAACACACACTAACCCCCGTTCTTCGCCAAGCCCCAGAGCCAGACTAGAACTGGCAGTAAGGCGTTCGATTCCGACTTGGACCAGCGTACAGGCTACCTTCTATGCCGCAGTAGCATGGAGTCTACCGCCGCCTTCGGAGAAGGTTCAGAAAGCCTATTGGGTCACGGATAATTGTCGGCGTATATCGACGCATATCGGCATGTTTCGGCAGTACAGAGTACTTTCCAGCTTCAAGTATCTCTCAGCTGGGGGGGTGTGTGAGATTTAAGACCTGGTATAGTGTCCCGCCATAGTGTGGGGCCTCACATTTTTCGGCACTCAGGGTCTGACAGCGCCTTGCTTTATTGAACAGATCCTTGTTCCAGATCCACGTCTTGCAAGCAATACTGTGCCTCATTGAGGGCTGACATAACCAAAGACATCCGCCGTCTTGAATTATGTCATTAAGGAGTATATCAACGGCACGTTATCGGTGTATTATAGCCGTTTCTACGACGAAAGGAAATCGGTCGTCTCTCACAGCTCGAGCACAGTTCCAACAGCTCCGCGATTTCCCTGACGAGGCTACTGCGGCAGGCTCGGCCGGTGATTCTTCGACGACTTCATGTTCTGGGCCGGCGGCGGAGAGCCCCAAGTTCGCAATCTGCGGGAACTTTGAGACGGATGCTCGGTTTAACGAGGCTGTCATTAACAGATATCTGTAGGAGGGCCGGCCCACCAAGAAGGTCGAGCCGTATCGGCGTATTGTACTTGCTGCTGTCATGCATAGCCATAGACCTACCCCCACGCACGCGGACCCGCAGAGGAAGAATGTGCTCATTCCCGAGGGCGGGAGTTTGCGGATGTCGACTGGGACGCCACCGCGTGGCATCCGAGCTACTGGGCGTACTTCATGGCAATGGCGTCTTTTTGGCCCTGGGAGGATCATTGGCCCGCTCTTATTAGTACGTTTCTTGATACATATATCAACGAGCGCGGGGGGTGGACAAGATACGCCAGGGGTTGTGGTTCTAGACGACTCATTATAAGCCAAGATGTAGAAGAAGGTGACAATCAATCAACACTTCGCTGATGTGCAATTGACCCGCCTTTCAAAGGAACTAGTTAGATACACGTTGAAGACCAAATATTCACGTAACAGAATTAGACAAACCTGTAAGTCGTCGCACTTGGATATATCTACGGTACCTTGCACATGCATTCGCCATATTTCGTATTGCCTTCCGGCTCACAGGGGAGGAGTGCGTTGAAAAGGAGGTTGAATAGTAGAACGAACCCAACTTCCAAACTCCCCAACCTAAAGGTAGTATGAGATCCTTAAAATACATATATAATTAACGTTGGAGGTCTTCTCCCGGTAGAATCCATGCAGCCCGCCTAGTTCAGGGTTAAAAGGATATATATTCTTGGATTCTGTAGATACTGCTGAGTAGGATCGTCCTGGTCAGCATAAGGTTGTCTTGTCTGATCAGCATCTATGGAACCGGCAAACTGACCGGAGAGTCCTTAATGCTAGGCCCAGAGTCCAGTCGATATACACCCATAATGAGTTCCACTGCGGCGTATTCCATCCCGGGCTGCTGTCCAAAATGTCAGTTCAGAGTTGATCCCAGTCGTCCATAGTCTCACTGCTGAATCTGACCCCAGAAGATGCACTCGGGTTTCCAGTATATGCGAAGGCGTGTTTGAGGGTCTGGGATTAGAATTCCCCGACCTGGACGACTCGCTTGGCTTCGCAGGTGTTTGACCGCCCGTAGGCGGCATATCACTCGGTCCATTGTGCAACATGGAATTATTATCACTCATTTCCAGGCCAGTGTGCGGCGGATCTTGCTGTTGCTGTTACTGTTGCTGGTTTCTCTGCGGCGTCGACAGGGGTGTCTGCGTATTGAGCCAGTGTCCAGAAGCGCGCCGGGTTCAGCCCGACACCATGCCCCAGGTCGGCCATCGAATGCCCCAGGTCGGAGACAGCGTGGGCAGATTGGACGCAACGGCTTCGCGAGAATTCATACTTCGGATTCGCCGTACCTTCTACATAGACGGGCCAATGGAGGCGGTATATGTACGTATTGATGCTGAAGTTAAGCGTGACCCGCTGCCAGGCGATATAAGGCCGTTCCCGGCACAGCTTGCGGCTCTTCGGTATGCTTTCCGGTTCGCGTTGGAAGGATATAGGCAGAGACTTGATTAAACCCTGAAACTTTGTATCCAGCATCAGCACGATGTTATAGTCGAGCTCTTGCGGTTCCAGCAAAGCCGGGGGGGCAACGTGTCAACGACCTCGCGGCAGAGGTCAGTCAGATAGAGCCTGTGAAGAAAGTACGACATGGACGTAGCGGTGGAAGCCGGAAAGTCGAACAACTCCTCTTGCTGTCTTTGCTGCTGCTGTTGTCCGGCTGTTGTGGCAGCGCAGTCATCGACGTTTGGGGTAGTTCACGTTCATGTGCCGCAGATGGAAGATGTACGTTCCCTCCTGGGTGCCTCCAGATAATGCGAGCAGTCAATCTTTGGCGACAATGTGCCACCATATGCGTTGCTGCTGCTCGACCTGGATCGTGCTACAGCCCTCCTGAGCCCTCCTTGCCTCGCGACTCCGAGTTATGTCGAGGCAGTGAATTCGCATGATGCGCGCCATGAGGAAAGCCCGGTTGCGGAGCTGATGAACTTGCTCCCCAAAACCCTCGGTATTAGGAGCACGTGGATCGGGATGCTAACGGCTTCCAGGGTACGGTCGATGGGGAAACCGACTCGGAAAAGCGAGACGGCCAGACCGCTGCAGGTGTCAAAAGCTCCGTGGCAAACTGCCGGCGTTGCCCCTACCTTTTCCAGGAGCCGCGACGTCCACGCCAAGGCGGCGCCGGCGAAGATGTTGAATATAAGCAGCAGACCGACCAATTCGGGCTCCTCAGGCCCTCGACGCAAGGCTTGGTAAGTCTTCTCGACCAATGCCCGAGTCGAGGGGACATGGAGAACGGCAAATGTCGGCTGCACGCAGTGAATGAAGTGCTCTAAGAGCTCCATACTCTGGCTCTTGGGTGGCAGGTGTTTGGATATGATCGTCGGATCGGGTTTCAAGTCTTGCCCCTCGTAGGATAGGGGGAACATAGGGTTCAATGGGAGTCCACCTCGTTGTTGCGGCGGCAGTTGTGTCAATGGTGAAGGTAGGGAATGAGGAAGGCATGGAGGGGTTGGCATTGTGAACAACCAGCTCTGTGTCCCCGAACGTCGACGGAGACGAGCTATAACATTTGGTTGAGTCACTATCTGTCCTCTTCAATACGGCTTCCTGCAACTTGCTGATCCGTCCAAATATCTCGCCCACGTTGCTGTTCGAACGTGCGTCAGCGGGCGTGTTTTCCCGTATCTTACCGTAACTGATGGCGATCGAAGGTAGTAATGCCGTGTGCTATGCCAGGCAAAAGAGATATGGAAGAGAAACATACAGAACAGGCAACGATTTCTGGATACTTGTCTGTGGTGAGGCAGGGCCAGTGACGGCATCTACTGTGTTCGTCAAGCCAGTAGTCGAGTCCAATTCAACTCCTCGTTTTACATTTGCACGGGAGAAAAAGAATAAATATTGTGAGTTCTCATATCAAAGTGGTGATATTAGTGGCTGCTCTGCTCACCCGTGGCAGTTTCCGGCGCCCCTGAGTGCACCTCTTTGCAGTTCCCGGCATATTGACATTTAATGCCCCGGAGTGCACAGTTGCTACATGGTTGTATTCTGTTGCACTCCGCTTGCCCGAGCGACGCGACTTGCAGCTTACCGGCGACCGTGTCCACCGTTGCATCATGCCGACTGGAATGCCGTTGCTGCTTCGCTTCATGGCCGACCGAGTAACACTGGCCTTAAAGCAGCAGGCTGGACGGGTAGTATCATCACTATCATTAAGACAACCGGGACAACCTGGATTTGTTCCCCCCACGCCACTGACAATTGCTGACGCCTGAACCGGCATGCCTCGGCGTCGCAAGAATGGTTGGCGTTTCTTAGATATTGACCGGCCCGGCTCATTCTAAGCCGACGAGACGAGTTTAGTGGCCGTTATCGAGTCGTTGCTGTTGTGTCTCCCGACATCTTATAATCTAGGATGCGCATGAAATGCATGCGATGGTGCTGAGCCCGGCTCCCGCAGGATGCCTGCGGCCCTGAGCTGGTGAAAACGGCTAGCGCCTCCCCCTGCCCCCTATGGGAGCGTCGTTTATTCACCCTCGTCTGCTCGGGAGTCAGCGACGGCATGAGATAGCGACACGCTTTTATAAATAAAACCTTAAATGTGCTCTAGGTGTGTTTGCTTTCGTTATTTCAACTCATTTTCTATGTTACTCCTCACAGACAATTTAGAGACCTTATCAAGGACTGACTCCTGACTTCATTGCTCATCCATAGCCATCCAGTAGTTATTAGATGTATGTCATGCAGTAACAGCAAAAGTATCACGCCACAATGCCTTCTCACTTGATAGTTTCATATGTAACTAGCGGTTGTATCCTCAAGACGCCCAACACTACCGCACCTATGGCATTGTCGCCCTCTTTGGTGCCCCTTAATGCTGGCTTCTACGCATGGAAAGCGGTGGTTGGCTCGTTTCTGATCCGAAATTGCTCCTTCGGATATGTATTCACGTGGGTTACCCTCTCAACTAGGTTATTTTTATAAGTTTTAGACATATCTCAATATGTTACGCC
This sequence comes from Monosporascus sp. CRB-8-3, assembly GCA_004155055.1. NCBI lineage: Eukaryota > Fungi > Ascomycota > Sordariomycetes > Xylariales > Monosporascus > Monosporascus sp. CRB-8-3. The sequence continues at coordinate 47,680 of QJNZ01000670.1, forward strand.
ACAGATGCGGTGTTTTCCAATATTCCTGCCAAGAAACCATGTTGCCCGATGCAACATGGCAACAACTCGGCTGGATAACTACGCTCGCGGAATTCCTCATGCTAGGTCCCGGAGTCCTCATGGGGCGCCTGGTATACATGTACGGCACCCGGATCTTCGTCGCACCGTTCGCTGCCATCAGCGTCCTAGCCCTAGGGCTGCTCAGCCTATACACCGAGTATTGGCAGGTGCTCCTGTGCCAGGGCGTCCTCTTCGGTGTAGGCTGCTCCGGAACCACGCTGCCGTCCATAGTCTGTGCGGCGCAGTGGTTTTCCACTCCGGAGGGGTTGGCCGTCGGCCTGGCCGGCAGCGGGGGCAGCATCGGTGGCCTCCCTTTCCCCGTCGTGGTCACCAGGCTCTTGCACTCGCAGGGCTTTGCAGCCGCCATGAGACGATCAGCAGTGGTTGTCGGTTGCGGCATGGTCGTCGGCGTTCTCTGTTGCGAGGATCCCTTCCCATCCAAGACGGAGCGGCACAAGGCAGAGCGGATGCCATCGAGAAACGGATTCACTAACAAGTCCAGAGACGACGCCGAAACACCTACTTTAGATCACACCGAGTCGGATCATGGTGGTAGTAATCCTGCTCGCCGAGATCGCTGGGCAGGGCTGCGACACAACGCTTGGGCCTGGGCCGCCTTCTGTGCGGGCAAGTTCTTCTGCATGTTGACCCTTCTGGTCCCTTACAACTACCTGCCGCAAGACGGCAGCCGGCGGCGGCATGAACACAGGCCTCGCCCAGTACACTGTTGCGATTGCCAACGGCGGACCCACCATCGGACGCGTGCTGCCGAGCTTCCTCTCGGACCACTGGGGCCAGTCCAACGTCATGATCATGATAAGTGCCGCGTCCGCCCTATCTATGGTCGCCATCTGGTTCGCATTGGCATACGACGCATCCGAAGCCGGCATTCTATTCTTCGCGGCCTTCTACGGTTTTGGCTCGGGTGACTACACGAGTTTGCTGTCTACGTGTGTCGTGCCGCTGGTCGATGAGCGGCTCGAGGACGTGGGTGTGAAGTTCGGGGTCGCCTGCGGGTTCATATCTATCGGGTACGTCGCCATTATTCGTCCATAGGCCTCGCCCTTATTGCCGACGTGAAATGCTGACAGTTGCGCCGTATTTCTCAGTGCTTTGATAGGAATCCCGCTGCCGGGGTTGTTCGTGATAGCACGGGCGAGTTTGGTGGGCTGGTTGCGCTATCCGGATCACTCACGGCTGTAAGGGCTGTTTTCATGGTGATCGCACGAGTCAAAAAAGGGGGATGGAAGTTTCTGGGGACGCTATGGCGTCATTTCACCGCTTGGTCACCGACCCCTGATTGTCAGAAACCCCTTATTAGCGTGTGACCTGAACTCCATGATTAATCAAGGACTGTACACCCCGCGGCCATCCATATCTATATATTGCCAGTTCCATCCATATATCTTATGTGGCGGCCTATGGACGTCAACCCACTCCACGGTAGTGGGTGGACGGCATCGCGTTTCTTGGCCTCTAGTTCCATTCACACAGCCACTGCCGCGTAAAGGGACCATGACACCATGAACGGACCGTAGAGTCGGGGCCAGCGGACTCGTTCATATCATGGTCGTCTGGGTCCATCGGCTCTGAGGAGAAAAAGTTATTTCTAGGAGTCCGTCGCGTGTAGCCTAAGCCGGAAGCCTCTACAGAGAATCGTCATATCGTCACCGGCAGCAATATTCTGGCTGTAAGGTCCGTCAGGCGACAGATGGGCATAGTTGCATAGCAGGCACTAGCTATGTAAATCAACTATAAAATCGCTCTTGGATGAGGGGTGTGGCAGACTCGTGTACACTTGGTGTCCCATACCCCGTTTAACATCAAGAATGGAGGCAGCTGGATCGCCTCGAACTTGAATCGGACAAGTCTAAAAGAGCCGTGTCGAATTTGGACTCGCTGCTATTTGGGGGAGTGGGTGGGCTGCTAACACATTCGGTTTCATTTGATTCTTTGGAGGCAACTCGCAACAAATCCCTTGAAAAATGTAGTACTCCGAGCCCCTGCGGAAGGAACCAAGCCACTGAGGTGTATCCGTATTCAGAATACAATTGAGATCGCCGCTACGCCGCGTAATTCTTCATACGTATCTGGGTTGAACTCAAGAATATCGTCTCATCTTCAATACTTGGTTATAGCTGCGCTGCTCTCGATAATTGTCACCCATCTCTATATGTACAGTTTCAGTATCTGCCCATCCCAAACCCCCGGATTGTCGCCGCCAATCCGATCGGATCTAGTGCTTCGTTTTCTCGTCCTTGTCCGCCTCCCTCAAGAAGTTCCTGCAACCATTAGTATTGAGTGGACTCTAGGGAATGTGGGCTGGGGTTGCGCACTGGATGAATTCGGCCTCGTCGGAGCTGGATGCGTTGATCGGAGGGGCCTGAGTAGCGGGCTTCTTCCTACCACCGCCGAGGGCGAGGTAGGAGCCACCAAACAGAGTACTGAGAACACCGATTGCGAGCTGGAGTAGAAAGGGGGTTAGCGCAAGAAGCAATGCTTTCTATTGAGGCGAGTTCTTCCCCCTCAACTAATCCGAAGCGTGACTTACATAGTGAGAGCCGACCTGGCGGCCGAAAACAGTGTACATCTGGACCATCTTGACGGTATTGATTGAATTGACCTCGAGCGATACTCCTGGTAGGTGTGTCTGAGGAAGGGGAAGTAGTAGCTCTGAAAGGTCGACTGCTTGGCTGACGGCTTCGAAGTTGTCAAAATACTGCTCAGAGCTCTGTCCCGAGAACCGACAGAAGAATTCCGAATACGTACTAGCGTGGCTAGAAAGCCCGTAGCCCGCCAGCAAGTATCTGCATATTACATAATCACAATATCTCCGAGGATTTTCCACAAGGGACGGAGTACTTTGCGCGAGGTACGCCTCCGTACCTGTCCGGTTCTTGCCGGTCAACTCAATTCAGTGGGGTTGAGTCGGGGGACTGGCTATAACTGCCAAGCCAGGCTCCGCCACTCCAGAGCCCAAGCAGTGGAAGCTCCATTCGGTTTCCAGAGGGCTGAAACGACGTCATTCTGATAGTGTAGCTATCACGAAACCAGCAAACTCCCCTCTCGGTAGCTTCGTGGGGTTGCGACACATTTTCTGCCTAAGTTAGGAAGTTTGCGCTAAGATCTCGCTCCAACTTTGCTCCCGTTTGCAGCATTTCATTCCGTTTCCATACCGTTTGATACTCGACATTCTATTCGATCGAGCTTTTGTTAGTGCGTTTCCAACCAAGAGCCTAATAATTGTCACGATGTTCTGGGATAGGGGATCACCAAAGAAACCGGAAGTTGCTAAGGACAAGGGCCCCGAAGCCTCTCAAGCTTCCGCAACCCAAGCAGATCCGCGGAAAGATGCGACCAGCTTCGATCCCGACAGGCTCCCGGAACGGCGAAAGCTGCCCAAGAGCCTGCAGAAGATCGTTGAGAACTCAGACAAGGATGAGAACTTCTTCGACGAGCTTGTGGAGGGCTAGTATGTAGTTTGCGCAATTCACCCTTCACAGGCGCCATCCGTGTAATACATGTGGATCCTTAACAACCACGGGCTAATATTATGTCTGCTCAGCGCCCCTGAATCCACCGAGTCGAACGTTCGATATGCCGCCTATGCAAACAGACTCCGTACCATCATGCTCTCGGCCCACCGCTATGTCGCATACACATCCGATATAGGGGAGTCTTTCCGCCCTGTTGCCCACCCCTGGCTCGTTCGTGGCGCGTATGGAGTATCGTGGGCCTACATCCTCGGTGACGTCTCGTATGAGGGATACAAGGCCTACTGGCAGAATCAACGGAAGCTGAATCCCCAGCTGGTCCTGACCGAGAAACAACAGAAGGCTACCGGTCTCTTCGCACCGATGCCCGCAGACACAGAGCCCGGTGTTGTCACTCCCTTGGAAGACTACAGGACTGTCATGGTCCAGAGAGGGATCTTCCAGAGCATCGCGTCGATGGGGTTGCCCGCGTTCACGATCCACAGCGTCGTCAGATACTCCGGAAGGGCACTCAAGGACGCGAAGAACAAGACCATCAGGACATGGGGCCCTATTGGCCTGGGTCTCGCTGTCGTGCCATTTCTGCCTACGCTCTTCGACCATCCAGTCGAGAACGCCGTCGAATGGGCCTTCCACAAGGGTTTCGAATTGTATGGTGGCAAGGCGTATGTCGGCGATACCCCCGCCACGGGACGCGAAGCATCATTACGCCAGAAACCCAAATATGTACCGAAGGAGAAAGAGCTGTAAAAACCGAGAAAAAAAGAAAAGTTGTAGTAAATGGGTTTTGACGGCCGTGGTATATGGAAGTCCCCTCCGCTGTTGTATTACATAAATGTTACCTAAACCGTTCAAATAGCCATGAATAGATATGTATGGACCAGATGTATATGGAGCATCATCGCTGGCTTTATCGAGCGCTCCATTCCCGCTGCTTGAGGTATCTCTACTATGGAATACACATATACGTAACAACGCCATCCTATGCAAAATCGCTCATCATGTCTTGTGATATTCTTCAGACAGAACGCCCCCACCCCCTCCCGAAACTCTACATCTCGATCAAGTCCGGCGGCGGCCCGACCCCGCGCAGCAGGACGACCGTGTTGCCGCTCGTCAGCGCGGTGCCGATCTTCTCGTTGAACTCCAGCAGCCGGCCGCCCTCGACGTGGAAGACGCGCAGCCGGTCCCGCTCGTCGGCGGACTGGTTGTTGACGTTCTCGACCTGCAGGCTGCGCGCGGCGGCGTCGAGCAGCCGGCCCACGACCCAGTCCTTTGAGTAGAAGAACTCGCCCCGCGGGTACTTGGCCGTCGTCGTCTCCGCCTCCGCCTCCACGTACAGGTACACGCGCTTCTCGGGCGGCAGCTTCGCGTCGCCCTTGGCCGTCTTCTTGAGGTTGTTGACGGCGACGAGCCGCGCGCCCGCGCTCGTCGGCTTCGGCTTCGGCAGCGCCCGCGTCGTCAGCGTCTGCGCCTGCTCCCGCTTCGCGGAGCCCCAGGCCCTGAGCTTCGCGAGCGCCGAGCGCGCGCTCGACCCCGCCGCCGCCGCCGCCGCCGAGGGGCGCGCCCCGATCGGCGTCTTGCCCGCGCAGTCGTGCTCCTCGCGCAGCCGGTGCTTGAGGCACTAGTCGCCGTTGCAGGTCGCGCAGTGCACGCCCCGCACGAGCCACGTGCCGACCACGGTCCCGCA